>CM060188.1:13872500-14072500 GCA_030549335.1 Pontederia crassipes | reverse complement strand
CATTTTATTAGAGAGAAATTCATTATAGACAACTTATTTGACATTTTATTTTATTTTCCCGCCATCACATTTCAATAATTCAGGTAACTATTTACCGAAAAAAAATCAGTTAACACAAACATGAGAGAGAGAGAGAGTAGCGAAAGTGATCGAATTTCTCAAACTCATGCACTATATATCTTGATGACATGCGTTATATATATTGTTAGGTTCCGCCGTCCCTACCCTCTTCTGTTGTTTTTTTTTTAAAGGAATTTTAAAAAAACGTATTGTTATTGTTTTCTCAAAGGAAAGAGCCAAGAGAATTCCTAAAAGCGGCAATAACATATATCATATGCCATCAATTCAAAGGCCATCTTAAGATGACCCTCATTAATATTGTTCATATTCTATATATATTCAAACGTAGAGCCAAAACAGCGTCTACTTGGCCAAATGCTGTCTTCTTGTCACGAGGAAGAAGCATGGCCCCGGAAACCTTGGTGCACTCTGCATCCTGTGGGTATACACAGATCGATACGTCGAAGCATTTTTGTATATATATTTCTGGTGGCCGTGGCATCCACGCCAAGCTACTTAAAATTGTTACATCAGAAAAAGAAGAACAAAAAACACACGGACAAATATAATAATACTTCCATCACCAAGAGAACTGCACAAGTACTCCAGGACGTATATTTATTGTAATAGTTTAGCTATCTAACAGTTGCAATTTAATGTTATGTTGTATGCGTTTACTGTGTATCAGGCATGCATATATTTTGTTTTTCAAATTAATTAAACAAGAATGTTAGTAGGTTGACTTCAATTGGTAGCGGAGTTAATTCTCAAATAGTCAAGGTACTAATAATTTCAGGTTGGATTTTGAGAGTTGTTTATCAAATAATAAATTATTATCGTTTTATTTTTTTAACTTTGAATTATTCACGTGTTAATAATCTTCGACATTCACAAAAAGAAAAGAATATGAGAATGAATATTCTTCGATCTCAGTTGCCAGTACACTATGAATGCATGCATATCCATCCTATCTTTACTGTATGCATTTTTCGTGTGTAGCGTGAAACACTTGAAATTAGTTAAGTTGGCATGAAATTTTATCAAATTATTAGTTAACTTGCATGAAATTTTATAAAATTATTGCACTCCTCTTAATGTTGTTGCAATGCAGGTGGAAAATTTATTGAAGTGTTTTGAATTATTGCATTCTATAATTAAAATTGTGAAAGAAAAAAAATAAGAAAAAGAAAAAAAAAAGCTATCTGTGTGGAAACTGGAGAGTTTGTGCCATTATGCTCAAGCTCATAGCCCATCATTAACTCTCGTGGAAGATTCGGAAGGCAAAGCCTCTTATGAAACAGATCTTTATGTATGAGAGTTAGAATTTATCTTATGTACTATTTAGAATTTCTTTTGACGATAAGATTCTTTGTCTATGGATGTTTTTTACTTATTTATACATCCGAAGAGAATATCTTTATGCACATCTTCTTATATTTTATCTACTTTGTTGTCTCTATTCCCAACAAAGACAGTAAATGTTAACTTGATTTACTTACTTTCAGCATACGTACATTAGTGATAGTTTTGTGTCTGAGTAATTGATACAACTTGGAGAAAAATAAGACACTTAATTAGTTAATTACAGGGACAAATTAATAATTAATTAGTTGGCGTATCACATCTTATTCACATAGCTCGGTACTCTTTTTATTGTTTCCTTTAACACATCTTCAATTTTTTTTGTATGATTCTAAATTGTAAATTTATAACTTTTAATCCTTAAGCTTATCTTGATTGATATATTTAATATCTAGATTATTTGTTCCATGTCCATCCAAAATTTTGCTAAATTTTAAAATATTTCAGAAATCACCTTTATTTTCTTATATATATATATATATATATATATATATATAAAGAAAACAATCAACACGGATAAAAATATTATTTAATAAATATAAAATATTTTTCTCGTGTTATTATTTCTTCAATGGTTTTCTAATACTAAAAAGTTATAAGATTTAGATTAATATTTTATAATCATTAAAAAAATTAACATAATTTTGGATAGAAGGGCCTAGTTATTAGATTCCGATAAGTTCAGCCTTAAAACATATAAGTTTATAATGTAAGTTTGTAGTTAATGACTTGATGGGATGTTAGTCAAAATACAAAAATATTATAATAATCGTTATCGTAGAAGCTCAACGGATGTTGATATGCACCTCTATTAATCATAAAGTAATTATGTTCGGCATTTTGTGTGTAATGGCGCGATTTATGGTGGTACATGACTTAGGGTCCCGATCGAGATTGCATTTTCCTGTAATTAATTGATCATGTCATGTAAGAAATTAAATTATATATATATATATATATATATATATATATATATATATAGGAATCTTACAGTGCGCTCACACAAGTTGGATGCACAGTGCGCCTTTGGATCCATGGCCCTCAGCTCGAATATGGAGGGACGAGATGAAGAGCACGTGGTTCATAGTGGTTCAAGCGCGCGGTTCAGTGTTCGCTCCGGCTAGCCAGCGTTTTGCGCAATCATGCCTCTCCTTTGCCGGCGACATCTTTCTTGCTGAACCACCACATCTCCTAGACACTACAGGAGACCATCTGCCGTGACTATGAGTAAAAAAAAGGAGTATCGGCCCTCCTTTTTCACTGCATCATCGGTGTGTACAAGCGACTACAAAAAAAAGAGGGCATAGGCCACCTTTTCTCTGCGTGCTCTATCGGCGAGGGAGGAAAAATGGCGGCGAGGCAAGAGGAGGAGGTCACGTGTAGGTCCCTCGTCGCACAAGTTTTTGGCACGCAAGTCCCTCGTCATCGCGTAGGTCTCCGACGCACTCGATTGAACCGCCTCTCATTGTAGGTTTTAGGATAATTGCGTGGTTGTCACGCAATTTGGCCTCCCGCTCACCGAACCTCCGAACCGCCTCCATCCTCCATCCTGAACTGACGCGCATACATCTAATCCATTCATCTTAGTTCGGATGATCCTGAAAGTATGATCGTAAGGTACTATTACAAAAGTGTGATAGCACTCTAATATATATATATATATATATATTACATATATATATGGAATAAGGATTGTGTGAGAAAAAAGTGACCCATATATATGGACTCCCGTTGGATCGTGATTTGACAGTTCATGTCATTTATTTGTGAACCGTCAGATCACGATCCAACGGGAGCCCCATATATATAAGTCATTTTTTGTCTCACACAGTCCTTATCCTGATATACATATATATCATCTAATCACTTCTAAACTATCACGATTTTTCACATTTAACTTCAAATTACGAACTTTATTTTTTGAGTCCTTAAGCTATCACGATTTTTTTAATTTGATCCTCCCATCTAATTTCATCGACTTCTCCATTTTTTTATTTTTTACATTTATAAAAAATTTATTATACCTCTTCCTTAAGTGTTAATCTATTTTTACATAAAATAATATATAATAATAAATATAAAAAATGATCACGTGTCATCGAAAGGAGGGCGAGTCGCCGTCCCCCCTCGCCGGAGGTCGTAGGGAGGGGGGCGACCCCCCCTCCTTCCCTGCGTTCACGCAGGGGGGTGGGGTCGCCCCCTCCCTGCGACCTCGCCGGAGATCGTAGGGAAGG
Organism: Pontederia crassipes; assembly: GCA_030549335.1. Taxonomy (NCBI): domain Eukaryota; kingdom Viridiplantae; phylum Streptophyta; class Magnoliopsida; order Commelinales; family Pontederiaceae; genus Pontederia; species Pontederia crassipes. Next base: position 14,068,844 of record CM060188.1, on the reverse strand, counting down.
GGGCGACCACCCACCCACACCCCCCCCCTTGCGACCTCCGACGAGGGGGGGGGGCGAGATCATTTTTTTCCTTTTTTAATTATTTTTATATTTATTATTATATATTATTTTAATTAAGAAAATATATATATAATTAAAATGGAAGCTGATGATTTAGAAACAGATGAAACGATAAAATTAGAAATGACGAGCGAGGGAAGAATTAAAGACACGGAACTGATAAATCCCCACCGGTGATCTTGTCTTTCCATAATGTTTAATATGTCGGCGTGCCTGTTCGATTGTGGGCTCGGCAAAAATTGAGAGTAAAAAAGGAGGAGTCTGAAATAACTAAAATATGGGGGAGTAGAGTAAGTAAGAGACAACAAATGTTGTGAAGTTACTGGACATGACGTGTTCAAATGCATGCCCCCAAAAAGTTGGCAGGCATTGAATTGAAGGATGTGTGCTTCTTGTGGTCACGGCCAACTTTGCTCTGTGTCACTCATTCAAGAACCTAACGGCTGTGTCTAGGAATTTATTCTTGTCTGCTCGAAAGCTGCGACTGCGAGTCCCAGACCTGGCTGCTCAAATGGTCCTTTTGTTTTTGTATTAGTAGTTTTAGATTCAAGTTTTATATAGTTATCATTTTAATTAAAAAAATGCGTATTTATTATTTTTTTTCATCTCGATTTCAAATTATTTAAGTGTTAATAATTTCGTACATCTAAATTCGAGACGCAAAAAATATTGGATTTAATAAACAATGCCAAAATTGTATTGGTCAGATCAATATATTTTGTCTGAATTTGATTTAAGTGTTTAAATTTATAAAATATTAATATTTTATTATTTATTAACTCATAAATAAATATACATAATATGTATGAATATGTTATTTTAATTATTTTTACACTAAGAAATGGTTTTTTATATGGCTTTGATATGATCCTATGATCATTAATCATCAAAACCTCTTACCATCAAAACAATAAAGTGATTAAAACAAAAGATGAAGTACGATAGTGATAACAATAAGATGGGTTTAATGGCTGTCACTTGGTAGTAACGTCCTACCAAACGAATCAATGGTAAGATGTACATTGTTCGCGTGGGCACGTAAGACACAACAACACTCACGTCCTCACGGCACATATGTCGACGAACGCACTGGACATGTTACCGGCAAGGGCTGAGGCGAAGTTGACGAGTGCGACAACAAGATGGCGGCGGAGACAAAGGCAGCCTCAGCGCCAATGGATCCGGGACTCAAGGTGCCGCCAGGGGCATCGACGGAGGGGAACGGGGAAAGGGAGAGGAGGAAGGGGCGCGAGATGGTTCGCTAGGGCAGACGACGGCGACTGGTAGAGGGCACGGCGTGGGGTTCTCATTCTCACCACCCCTAAATTTGGGTCCTTCCACATCTTGGCGGCACAGGATGATTGCGAAGGCAAAGGCGGCCTCCGCGCCATCGGATCTGGGGCTCGAGTCATCATCGGGGGCATCAATGGAGGGGAACGGGGGAGAGGGGGAGGAGGAAGGGATCGTGAGACGGTTCCTTAGGGCACAACGACCGGTCGAGCGGCAGAGGATCGGGGCACGGTGCAGGGTTCTCGTTATCACGACCCCTAAATTTGGGACTTCTTGGCGATGTAGGACGATGACGGAGGCAGAGGCAACCTTGATGCCAGCGGATCTAGGCCCGGGGCGTCACCGCGGGCGTTGACGGAGGGGAACGAGGGAGAGGAGGAAGGTGGCGCAAGATGGTTTGGTGGAGCAAATGAAAAGACAAACTTTTGCTGGGGTGAGGCGAACCACACACATCTCACTGAATCGACGCTCATTGAACCACACTTTTTGTCCCACCGGTTGATTTGTTTGAGAAGACATTCCTACCAACTTAAGTTGTTAAGACAACCATTAAACCCCAATAAAGTATAGAAAATGTAAATATTTTAAAAGATGTAATATTATGAAATATCAAAATAGTACTTAAAATAAATAATGGTATTAATACGAATAATAAATAACATGCTAAAAAGGATAGTGAAGATATTAAATGGATTATATATAATATATAAATCGTTTAGATAAACTTAAGAAAACAAAAATAGAACTGTATTAATACTTCAATATGAATTATGCATTTAAAATAAAAATATATATTCAATATAAATTTTAAAATTTATTTTACATACTATTTATTATCAAATATAAAAGGTCAAGTAATAAGATAATATAGAGCTAAAATATATTGATAAATTCAATCAAATAAAATTGAATATTGTATCTTACTAAAACCATATATTCAAACAATCAAATGATTTTTAATAAAAAAATCTATTTTAATAATTCGATCTTATATTCCAAACTACAACAAAATATTATGATCCATTTTTTTCTCAATTTTTATACCTACAATTGAACTACCAAAAAGTAACTACTTCAAAATGCTATGGTCCAAATGGACTTGTTCTCCAATGGGCCGGAAATGATTCGAGTTAGTTCGTGGAAAAAAAAAACTGCTTTTAAATATTTGGTGGTCTTTTAAAACGTAAAAATGCCACCATAAATATTTTTTAGGAGGGAAAAAAATGAATTGACGATATCGGTTTTTTCGAATCGTGCTTACCTAAAAATAAATTCTTTTTTTAAAAATCATAATTTTAAATATATCATATTAGATGTTTTAAAAATTAAAATTTAATTATAAGTTCATTTTTTATATAAATAAAGTAAGTCAATTATTGTCACAGTATAATTTAAAATATTCTAATTGATTTTATATAAAATTTGTCAAAACATATCAATGACTCGTAATGTTCGAGCTCAATTATATGATAATAAGACAATATCTAATATAATAAATACGAATAAGATAAAAAAAAAATAAAATCATCTTGAAGTAACAGTTTAACTATGATATTTTAAAAATGCATTTAGTGCGGATCGGATTTTTTTTTTCAATTTTTGTGGCTCCTAATTGAAAGGGGTGATTTTAATTTTTTTTAAAAAATAATCTAATTTTTAATCGAAATTCATTTTTCATATTTTCTTGATTAATTTTTTTATTCGAATAAACTTTCTCACAGATAGATTTTTTTTTCTTACACCCCTATTTATCTTTGGAGTCTTTCCGTGATTAAGATTTCATAAGCATTTTTATAGTAACAATAAAAAAACTAAGGAAAGGTTTAATTGGAAATATATAAGAACTTGCTGTTTGAAAAGATGAATCATAAAGTTTGATATTTGGCAGCCAATTTGAATTCACTATTGACCAATTAGGCAACAATATTTAAATGTCATTTTTTGAAATTGAATCACTTAATTCTCTCTCTCATTTATTATAGCGACTCGAAACTCAAGTGACTTTCATGTACTCAAAGTCGTCACAGAAATGTTATACAATCTTTTATAAGATGCGAAATAATAGAAATTAAACAACTCAATTGGACTCAATCTAAAATCAACAATATACCATGTGCAACATTCATTTGTCACTAAGTTAAATCATCTACATAATCATTCTTTATATCAATCCTCTCACTTACACGGATCTAGGTATAAGAAAAATTTATGAGTATAAAAAATACTTAGTACATAATCAATAAACGATAATCAATAATGCTCAAGATATGAACAATAAATCAATTGAGCAAATAAAACAATATTATACAATAATCAAGGAATCATGATGTCGATAAATCAATAGATCGATAGAATATCATAATCAATAAGTCAATGAGACAATGGATCAATATAACGATATAATAATAGATCGATAAAATAATGAAACAATAAACAATGGATCAATATAACTATGGATCAATGCAACTATAAATCTGATGGCTCAGACTAAGGTCAAAAGACCAATCAATAACGATAATAATTATTCATAAATAATTTCAATAGGCCTAATCAATGTGGCACTGTTCAATTAACCATTTCACGTGACAACGCCCCCGAAACCCACGTGACTTTCACATGCTTATAGTCGTCCCAAATACGTTATACAATCTTCTATAAAATAATTTTGCGAAAACATAAACTATAAGATGCGGAATAATAGGAACTAAATAACTCAATTGGATTCAATCTAGAGTCAACACTATACCATGTGCAACACCCATTTGTCATTGAGCTGAGCCAACTGCAGAATCATCATTTATATCAATCTTTTCACCTGCACGGATTTAGGTATAAAGAAAATCTATGACTATAAAAAATTCATTACATAGGGTCAAACCATGATCAATAAACGATAATCAATAATGCTCAAGTTATAAAAAATAAATTAATTGAGCATATGAAATAATACTATACAATAATCAAGGGATCATGATGTCAATAAATCAATATAAGGATACAATGCCATAATCAACAAGTCAATGAGACAATGGATCAATATAATGATATAAAAATAGATTGATAGAATAATGAAACAATAAGAAATTAATCAATATAATAATGGATCAATATAATTATGGATCAATACAACTATAGATCTGATGGATCAAGCAATCAATAATTATGGTCATAAGATCAATCAATAATGATAATAATTATCCATAAACAATTTCAATAGACCTAATCAATGTGGCATTGTTCAATTAACGATTTCCAATTCAATAATCAACGGTCATTGACCAATAACAATTCAATGCAATGGATGGAGGCAAAGCCGGTCAATGTCAGCATCCAAATAATCATGATTTATACAATTTAATTTAATTTGATTTCATTTTCATTATATTCGATTCAATTTAATTCAATTCAATCTTTGAAATTATCCAATACAATATGGAGCGCTCCGTCAATTAAGGAAAATTCCATGTCTCTTTCATATAGACAAGTGGAGGATATTAACCCATGGCAAGCCGCCCTCTAATAATAGCGCTAACAATGATGAGGGACCATGACTAATCACAGAACAATCACAGCTTTCTTAAAGAATAACGTCTCAAACCTCTAAGCACTATCTCTGCCCCATACAATAATAATATAGCCCAAGGGGACTTACAGACAATTAGAGTATATGGAGACTCCGTAGCTTTTAATTTTTATTTTGTTTACCTAACACATTTATTTTTTGACAATTTAGTTTAAGTTTAACAAGACCCAATCTGAAAAAAACTACTAGATCAATACTATAGTCAATGACATGATTGGATATGATAACAATAGGATCAATATGATGTTAATGAAGTTAGATTTGATCATGCTATAACAGGATAAGCTTATAATCACATGATCTGATACGATATTGATAATAAAATCTGGTATAACAACGGGCTGAGTTCGAGGAGCGTCCAATATGCCTCGGCCAGGGTAAATTCGAGGCGGGCAGAGTGTGAACCCGAGTTTGGTTGGCTTTGGTTCACATTGTCCGTCCAATGCGTCATAACTTGAGTCATGTCAACACTAAACTCGAGCCGGGTTATAGGAACTCGAGCCGAATTCTACGAACTCGGTCAGACTCCGACTTTGAATCACATCGGATTTTATGGAACTCAGGCTGGGCAGAGCAAAACCTGGGGAGCGAGTTATGCTGTCGACGAGAAGTCACATTTCGATGCAATTTTTCGGCCACCATAATTATACCATACAATATCTAATCAATGCAAAATCTATATCAATGAAATCTCGGTGCAAAGAAGATGAGGACAATGTTTCATGTGACGAAAAATCGATGCCATGAGAATCTTCTACATACTTAAAGTTAGTTGAAAAATTAACTAAAATCCTTGTATTGAAAATATGCACGAACGTCAAATTTTAGACCGCAATTCCTCTTTGTCCACATCAGGAAACACGCTATCAACACTTTAAAATGTCTCGATTTGCTTAAAAACGAAAGATAAAATAGAGTTCGTGGTGCAAAAATTATGTTTTGTCAATACGAATTTCCAGCCACATTTTAATACTTACTTATAGAGATAGTTTAGGATTATAATTTATATTGGGCCTTGAACTCTTTTAGAATTAATTCTGACAATTCATCGTTAATTAACCCTCTCTTAAATATTCATATTTAATTAAATTCGAATTTAATTAACCACTTATAACAATTTTTAACTCTTCTCAAACTCTATCTTTATCTTTCCAATTTCTCTTTTAATTTCCATCAATTTTCAGAATTAAATAATTTCAAAAAATTAAACAATATTTTTTTAAAATCTTAATAACCAATTAAAATATCTCTTGTTTATTTTTAAAAAATCTGGATCGTTACATTTATTTTCTCCTAAAACTCGTGAGTTTAAAATGAATCTCCAAGTAAAATACCGTATCTCGTCATCATTGATAACTCGTTGTGTATTCAGGATCTTTGGAGGAATGATATTTTCTAAACCTTTTTAAACTGAAAAGAATGTTTTAATGTCAATTTAGTTAGTTTACTAAATAAATGATTGAAATACTTAACACGAAAAGAGGTCTTAAATATAATGTAGAATAATACCATGCATAAATATTTAATCATATTAATATAAAAACATGGCACGATTATTTGTATATATCTGCATGCATAATAATCATATATATCACCGCTGATTTTTTACATGTTGGATTTTAAACAATAATAAAAGAGATAAAATATATGTTTAAGAAAATATAGGATAAAAGGATCATACTTTTTTTTTTGCAATGTAATTTATAACGATAAGTCGATGGATCGACCGGATGAGCCAAATTTTTTATTACCCCAAAAATGTAATACCTAAAAGAGAGGATGAATTTGCCTAATGGCACAATGTTTGGAAGACCCACCAGTTATTAAAAAATAAAGACTAAAACGATGAACCACAAAGATGTAATTAACTTGAGTATTATACGTGTAATGATTTTGCTGCCTTGAATTATTGGACACTTTAATCGAAAATTTGTGAAAGTCCAAAAAAAAGCGAAGGATTTATGTATAGCTTTATGCATAAATATGATGGCTTATCATTTTGTAATATATGTATTTTTTGTTTATCATGTTAGAAAAATGGCACGTCAATATTGTTTTCACTTTTATTGATTGTTCATGGATCCCTCAATTTCCTAAATAGAAGTGTTCAATTCAATCGGATATTATAGTTCACGTGCATCTCCTCCTCCACAGGATGTTGTCCTCCGAGAAAAAAAAAAAGAGGTAAAGAGAGGATCAATGCTTGGCAGTTATAAGGAATTTGGATCCGGAATTAAATTGCATATTCGTTTGATAATAGGAATTAGGCTGGAATTGAAGTTAAGTTATGTAAGATAATATGACATTTGACGAAATCAAAGTTAAAATTGAAGGTGAGAATTGATTGTCACATGTTTTACATTTTTTGGAACGAACGCACTATTTTTTTTAATTCTTATTTTACGTGATTTTTTTTCAAATATTATTTTTTCTCTCTTCATTCCTCACACAATATAATTAATTTATTAAATATAATATACTTATTGAAAAATAATTAATTTAATATTATTTATATTTATCATTTCAAATAATTTTTTATTTTGTTAAATCTAATTTATTACAAATATTATTTATTATATTCAAATAATATATTATTTGCTAAAAAAATAATATAAATTTTAATTTATACTTAATATTTTTAAATTATATTTTATATTTAGAATAATCTTATTTTTTTAAAACATTCGCTAAAATTAATTTATCATATTAGTCTTTTCAACCTCATCTTCCATTCATCCAAACATCCTAAAACACTTTCAACTGAAAGGGCAGATACAATAAAAGACCTGTCTTCCATGAATCCATTTCCTTTTGTCAGTTTTTTTATTTCATTTTTTTGTTCCTTCTCGTCACCTGAGTTTGAGAGAAACAACAACATTAGTTACAGCATAAATTACGCCACAGCAAACACCAAATATTAAGAAAAATTTCAATTTAGATTCGGTCTTTTAGCATTTTGTTTACTTTTCCATGTGCAAAGTTTCATTCATTTATCTTCTCGTTTTATGAATGACATTAAAATTATAAATAAAAAACGGGCAAGGAGAAGGGGGCGCACAAGACACCACTATTTATTGTATATATAATGAAAATTTATGTGCCCTACCACTTGTGCTCTTACAAATATATAAAATTAAGATATATACTCTTTCTAACACTACAAGAAAATCGACTATTACAGACGATCCGAACCGTCTGTAAATTGGCCAGAACCGTCGAAAATGATATTTTCCGACGGTTCTTTCGAAGGATAGCGTCCGTGCGAAAATGCCTCATCGCAAACTATTTGCGACGGTTATCTCTGAACCGTCGATATCTTCGACGGTCCAACTGGCGGGCGCGGCCGTCGAACGTTGAGTGTCGATGGCTAGAACCGTCAATATTATCGGCAGTTCAAGCCGTCGTTGAGTATCGACGGCACATATCGACGGGTAGAACCGCCGATAATATCGACGGTTTAAATCGTCGGAAAACCTATATCGACGGTTTAACCCGTCGACTCCACAGCTGATTTTCGACGATTTAAGCCGTCGAAAAGTTTTCACGGAATGTTAGAACCGTCGATAAGTATAAAAAAAATCCGTTGTCGATATTTAATTTTCAGCTATTTTCGACGGTTCTAACCGTCGGAAACTAAAAAAATATTAAATAAATACTGAAATTTAATGTCCGAGCATATCCAATACAAAAAAGTCGAAACACCATAATATATCCAAACATATCCAACAGAATATTTGCATAACCATCACATACATCACAAACACCATAATGTCCAAACACAAAACTATCCAAACATAACCAAACATATCCAAACACTATTCCAAACACCACTACAAACATTTTAATGTTTAAACACCATTACAAAGAAGTCTTGGTTACCATTACAAAGAAGCCTTTCCCGTCGGATTTGAAGAGCTTTTCGCAAGACAATTCAAACATCACTGCACAACACAAAGAGAATTGAAAGAGTTAGTACCTTATTGAAAAAAAACATGAATAAGGATTCGACATCTGGAACAAGCAATTAATAATAAAGTTATTTTTTTTAGCATCCATAAAGTTACAAGCAATTAAAGTTCAATAACTCAAATATCGATTGTTCCACTTTAGTGCACGGAAAGTTCAATAACTCAAATATCGATTTTCTTGCGTTCATAAAGTTACAAGCAATTGAAGATAGTAATTTAAACACCCAAGGTTTTGAAACAGATGACCTTATCCACAACCAATTTTAATTGTAAGGGGATGAGGCGAGGCATAAATTGTATGCGTGCACATTCAAATTCTTTTGCCATCATCTTATTTCTCTAGGTCATATAATAATAATTGCAAGCATATTGATGTCAAAGTGCATGCTGATCTAATGAGGAGTAAAATTTCATCCAAATTATTAATGCATCTTCTACATCACAAATTAAAAAAAAAATAAGTATAATGAATCTACCTCGGTGTCCTCGTCGTTGAATTCGCCACGCATGATGGCATGCACCATTTTCTTCATTTCAGTCTTGGTACGATGTTCACGTTCTTCGAACTCCTTTCTGAGCTCTTGCGTAACCTCTTGTCTGACCTCTTCCCTAATCGAATTTCTCATCTCATCCATAATTTGTTGCATACCTTAACCAGAGGAAACTGAACCTGAAGTAGATTTACGACCATATCCAATATCTGTTGTACTCACAGAAGATCCGAGGCCATAAATGCGACCCTTCTTCATCCCGACGTGATCCGTCCAAAGTTATCTTGGGGTCAGCGGTGTAGTCCCCTCCTGTGTGACTTGCATAATGTGCTCGACTTCTTTTGTTTTATAAGACTCCTGAAATTAGGAAAAAAAATCAATGATACTAAAAAATAATTAAGTATAAACGACGATTTTACTATCTTATAGACTGACTTGAAATTTAGAAAAAAAAGTGACACATAAATTTGCATACATATGTCTCCCAAGCATAATCCGAAATCCATTCTTTGTTCTTTTTCTGATGAGTTCGGAGAAATACTTCGTCCTGAGTAGGTGGTCTACCCGTCTCTTTCTCCTGCAATAGGATAATATTTTGTCGACACAATATTGAAAGACCTTACCATTTTCTTAGCAATCGTGCTCGTGGATACACATCCGTCCGAATGCAAGCATGCTCCCTGGTCGGACTCTCGACTTGTTTTTGCTTTTTCGCATTTCAATTTGTACTCCTCGGTGGTCCACTTTCGTAGCAATTCGATCCAAATGGCCTCGGGGATCCAATTGGGCCGTTCTCCAACAGCTTGAGCTTCCGAAAGCATCGCGGACAATCTCTTCGAACACCGAGAATTAAAAGCCTTCCAGAATTATAATCATAAAAAGTATTGCTCTTTCTAACTATTTAAACTTCTTAAACAATCGATTAATAGATTCATTTTCACATATTCAAGAGAATTAGAGGGATGCAATCATGCAAATATTGAGAAACTTATGAATTATATGTTTATCAAATATGCAATCATGCAAATATCGAGTCACAAAAATGTGAGCAGACCTTTATGAAATATATGGAGGCTTTAAGTGATGCATAACAAAAATTACACTGTTCTTTTCCCCTCGATCAGGTAAGAGGCGAATGATCATCCCTGACTCATGTGTGACCTTGTTCTAATTCATTTGATATCCACCCAGGAGACAACAACATGTAACTATAGTAATGCCTTGAAATTGATTCCCATCATGACCGTCCTGCAGACGCTACGAATGTTATGATTGTGACTAAAACTTATCAACAATTATGATATATCAACATCATACAGATAAAATAGGACAGTTATCCCATAAAATATTGTAAATTATTACATCAAGTTTCATACTAAGATATAAAAAAACATGGATAGGTCCTGATCATCATTACAATACACTACTTTATTCACCATCACTGACCTGGACCCGTGAAAATAAAAGAGACAATTCTCCCGTGTGAATTTTATAACCCAAATGGAAAAAATAATAGCAATATACAATGAATAATCTTCAAGTATAATAAATAGGTAAACTCATATATGAGACATACCTTCGATTGAGATGGGAGCAAGAGGTTTATAATAATAATCGATAAGTATAATCATTGGACATGTTATCAATGAGCAATATCCCATTGTGCAATATCATAAATGACAACAATGATCTAAAAATCAATTGTAAACCATGATACAATGAACTGATTGTGGTGATTCGATATCAATAACAGTGATTCGATACATATTCGATAACAATGATTCAATAATTTATTTATTGTTTGATAATTCAATGATGATTAACAATATATGTGACTTCAACAGTGATTTGAAATATCTCATCCTTTCATTATTCAATGATGAACTCTTTAATTGATTATGGAGTGCATTGAGCAAACAAGACAACCACGTGTCGATGGTGAATGTGTTAACAATGAACAATAATATTAATGCACTTGATTTGAATTGACAACCCGATGTTTATCATTAATTTTGTTAACATCTTAATCATCTTTACATTGTTGTAGTTGGTACTTTGATCACTAGCTGATCACAATAGATTTTTATCCCATTTTCTAATCAATTCACCCATATCGAGCTCTCATTTTGCCTAACTTTTGTCCAATTATGCTTAGAATGCAATGGATTGTGATAATTATCTGATCTCTCTCATTTTATACTTAATTCCATGTGCATAGAAGTTCTGAATTGCTAAAATTCATAAATATGTCAATTCTATGTCAAGTTATCATTTTTTGAACAAGTATCATTTCAAAGTGCAAGTTATCCTTTTTTCAATTGAGCTGATTTTTAGTGATAATCATGCCCTAAATCCCCTGCCACCATGAATTATTCATATTTGGATGATCATATTTCAACTTGTGCAAAGTTATCATTCCATTTCACAAGTTATCATTTTGGAGTATCTAGTTATCATTTTAGGACAAAACTGTCATTTTGATGTGCAAGGCTATCAATTCTGCATAAAAGCATTAGACAATCATTATATTATTGTCCTAACTCCTTGCTGCTCTGATTTGATCACATTTGAACAACCACAATAAAAGTTATGACAAGTTATCATTTTATGACAATAAGTTATCATTCTGGTCACCAAAGTTATCATTACTATGAAATCTTATCCACATTTGATTTATGACATCATTCACTTGTCATCCTAATCCCTTTGATGCCTTCAATGCTTTGAACCACTTATATTTGGACAATTCTCATGAAATATGCAAAGTTATTATTCTAGGCTTTAAAGTTATCATTTTTTAATTATGATTTTCATTCCTGCACAACACCAAAACCCATTTGATATTTGAGCTGATAGTTATTATTGTCCTAATCCTTATTTGTTTAAATCATATTCAAGGACTTTGATGTTTGTTGTTTTGGTCTTTATAGCAAGGAAAATAAGGCTGTAAAACCTAAAAAAAGGAGGGGGGAACCATTCCAAAAGTGTCCAAAAAGTTGCTGAACCTGTTGATATTTATTGGACTAGGACACTTGGCAAAATCACAGGGGAATGGAACATTCTCATTTGCATCTGAGGGTGTAGAAGGCTCATATATAAGCTGTAAAACCTAGAGAAGTCAGTGGAGCCTCCATTGGAAGGATTCTAGACAGGATCTGAAGGGGAGGAAGGAAAAGAGCTAGAGGAAGAAGCCATTGCTAAATCTGATTCCCTGTCAACAGATTTCTATCCTTTCTGATTTTAGATTTTTAGCATGGCTATCTCTTTCTGTTTAGCATCAAACCTTGTAATTATAATGAGCTAAATCCATTTCTCTTAGGATAGGATAGTAGTCTAATTAGTTATGGATGGGATATGGACAAATCTTATTTCCTGCACTGAAATCTGATTTCTGGTTTGCATTCCTAATTTCTGTTTTTACAATTCTGAATTCGTTGGATTCTAATCTTGACAATGTGAGATCCTATTTGTAATTACAACTGAGAGGTTGTCTTTTGTTCTATTCTTATTCAGAAATGAATTAAGAACTAGTGACAAGTTTTAAATCCAATCTCCAATTAAGAATCTGATTTTCTGATTTCTGAAATATGTTTTCCCCATTTCTGATTTTTGAATGGTGTTGAATCTGTTTCTACCATTGTGGAGCCCTAATTAAAATTATAACTGAGAGGTTGCTTATGATTTCATCCTTGTTCAGAAATGAATCAAGGGACAATGGTACTTCCAAGGTTTAATTTCCTGAATTGTTGCAACTCTTCAATGTTGATTTCTGGATTTCCATTGCTGATTTCCTGAAATTTGAGGAATCAGTCTTGTTATTGTTAAGAAGAGTCCAAGCCAAGACTAATCAGATGGATCTTATTATTACAAGAATTTGATATTGAAATTAGAGATAAAAGAGGTAGTGAAAATTTGGTTACTAATCATTTGTCAAGAATGGAGGGAGTTCAGAATCTCCAATTCTTCCTATCAGTGACTCATTTCCTGATGATTTTTTGATGGCCATGTCAGCTGCCCCAGCTCCTTGGTATGCTGACATAGTCAATTACTTGGCTTGTGAGATTGTTCCTTTTGATATCATCTACCAACAAAAAAAGAAATTTTTTTATGACTTGAAGGATTTTTATTGGGATGATCCCCTCTTGTTCAAAAAATCCTCTGATGGCATGTATAGGAGGTGTGTACCACAATCAGAATTTCAGGACATCTTGCAGGCTTGCCATTCATCTCCATATGGTGGACATGGTGCCACTCAGAAGTCAACAACAAAAATCCTTCAATCTGGCTTCTATTGGCCTAGCTTATTCAGAGATGTCCATTTGTATGTAAAAAGTTGTAATGAATGCCAAAGAGCAGGCTCTATCTCAAGAAGAAATGAAATGCCACAACAATGAATTCTGGAGGTTGAGATATTTGATGTATAGGGCATTGACTACATGAGCCCATTTCCTAATTCATGTGGATTCAAGTTTATATTGCTGGTTGTTGACTATGTATCCAAATGGATAGAAATAATTCCAACTATAGCTGCTGATTCTAGGGCTGTCATTAAAATGTTCAAGGACATTATCTTCCCAAGGCTTGGGATTCCAAGGGTGGTCATAAGTGATGGAGGGAGCCACTTTATTGAAAAATGCTTTGAGAACCTCCTAAACAAGTATGGAGTTAAACATAAGGTCTCAACGGCTTACCATTCTCAAACAAATGGCCAAGCAAAAATTTCAAATACGGAGATTAAGGTCATATTGGAGAAAAGAGTTTCCCTAACTAGAAAAGATTAGAGTTTGAAGTTAAATGAGGCACTTTGGGCATACAGGATAGCCTACAAGTTTCCAATTGGTGTCTCCTCTTACAAACTTGTCTATGGGAAAACTTGCCACCTATCTATTGAGTTGAAACATAAGGTCTATTGGGCAGTTAAGGTCCTGAATTATGACTTGAAGACTTGTGGACAAAAGAGGCTCTTGCAACTTGATGAACTAGATGAGATTAGGCTCAATGCCTATCATAACTCTGAATTTTAAAGGAAAGAACCAAAATGTGGCATGACAACAGAATTTTGAAGAAAGAATTCAAGGTTGGAAACCTTGTGTTGTTATACAATTCAAGGCTTAAGTTGTTTCCTGAAAAGTTGAAATCAAGGTGGAGTGGACCCTTCAAAGTCCACAAAGTTTATCATTTTGGAACTGTTGACCTTGTGAATGATAAAGATGATATATTCAAGGTCAATGGACAAAGGTTGAAGCTGTATAACCCCACAGTTCTGGATTCAGTTAAGGAGGTGCTGAATTTGTAAGATTTGCCAAATTTGCCTAGCTGAATTCAAGTGGAATAATGTCTAGCCTAAGACATTAAAGTAGGGCACTTCTTGGAAGGTAACACAAGCCATTTTACACAATTTTTCTATTTTACAGGAATAAATTAAAGAGGAATCAAATCAATCCACAGATTAGCAATTAGGGAGTATCTCTACCCTTACTTTTAATTCCCCTCACTGAAATCTCAATGATAACTGATATTATCTTTTTCTTCATGTTGAAATCATCATATTACCATCTGAATTATCATTCATATAAGTTATCCAAATCCATTTCCCTCCCAACCCTTTCTCTTGCCTATCTTTTTCACAACTGTTGACAGTGCTGAGAATAAGTTTGGGGGAGGAAACCTGGTGCTTTTCTAAATTTTACACCATGTTTTCAATCTATTATAATGCTCATATCATCATTTACCATCAGGTTATCACTGTTTGAACAAGATATAATTGATTTCACTCGGTTATCACTAGTTTTGACAAGTTATCACTGGCTATCATTTTTTGGGCTTAATTCAATTCTTGCCTTCATTTTAACTTTAAAATGAGTGAAATCCTTCATTATGACAGTTAGTACACTCCAATACCAAGTGGTCAATTTGGCCATTAGTCTTCTTGTTTTAATTGACTTATCAATTCAGATGCATTTGGATTAAATTCAGCTGAAAATTTTTCTTTTTGTGGGTAACACAATGATGCGTTAAATTTGTAACAATAAAATTTGTTAGCAAGTGCACTAGTCGCTCAAGTAATATAGTAATAGGAGTAAGAGTGTCGAACCCACGAGGAATATTATTAATTCAATATCTAAATTTATAAATTAATAAGAGAGAAAAAACATGGATTTTGAAAATGAGTTTTAAAATATAAAGAAAATAACATAAAGATAAGATAATGGTATTGAAGTTAGGCCTTAGGATGAAAATAGATCAGGATAAATATTTGAACCATGAAAGATAAATTTAATCTTTAAAGATGGATTAGAGACTCCCTAAAGTAATCTAACATGATTAACTTGTGGTCTCCACGACTGACATCCCTCAATCTAATCATATAGAACTATCTTAATTTAATAAGAATTGAAGTCTCCACGACTGGTACCCCCAAAATCATATTAAAATTAAGTGCATTAAATTGAATTCTCTAGACTATTAATCACTTCACAAACTGGTATAGATTAATAGACCACACAAACTTGATTCTCCACACACTAATTATCAAATTTATGTCAAATATTAATTCCAAATAAAATCAATTATAATTAGTATAATAAATTCTGAAATTAAACACTCCACAAACTGGTATAGCCTAATTCAAAAATTTAATTAACTAACATAAAAGCATTAAGCACAATTAATAATTGATCAGAAAATATTAAAGCAAATAAAATAGGGTCCAAACATTTCCCTTCAATTAATAATCTCCTAAAATAATAATCCTAAAAACATGGAGTTCATCCTAGAAATTTCGGAGAGATAAGAAAATACAAATCATAAAAATTAAAAGAATTACACCCAAACTAGAGATCTCGAATCTGGCAAACAGTCGGGCAGCCTCTTGGACTTGATCAAGGTCGCGATCAACCTCCAACCGTCGCACCTCTCTCCTCTTGGTCGTAGCCTGCAGAGCTCACGACTCGCCGTGGAAGAAACATGAACTTCATGCCGTAATCCAAAACTTGATGCGTTAAATTTGTAACAATAAAATTTGCTAGCAAGTGCACTAGTCACTCAAGTAATATAGTAATAGGAGTAAGAGTGTCGAACCCACGAGGAATATTATTAATTCAATATCTAAATTTATAAATTAATAAGAGAGAAAAAATATGAATTTTGAAAATGAGTTTTAAAATATAAAGAAAATAAGATAAAGATAAGATAATGGTGTTGAAGTTAGGCCTTAGGATGAAAATAGATCAGGATAAATATTTGAACCATGAAAGATAAATTTAATCTTTAAAGATGGATTGGAGTCTCCCTAAAGTAATCTAACATGATTAACTTGTGGTCTCCACGACTGACATCCCTCAATCTAATCATATAGAACTATCTTAATTTAATAAGAATTGAAGTCTCCACGACTGGTACCCCCAAAATCATATTAAAATTAAGATGCATTAAATTGAATTCTCTAGACTATTAATCACTCCACAAATTGGTATAGATTAATAGACCACACAAACTTGATTCTCCACACACTAGTTATCAAATTTATGTCAATTATTAATTCCAAATAAAATCAATTATAATTAGTATAATAAATTCTGAAATTAAACACTCCACAAACTGGTATAGCCTAATTCAGAAATTTAATTGACTAACATAAAAGCATTAAGCACAATTAATAATTGATCAAAAAATATTAAAGCAAATAAAATAGGGTCCAAACATTTCCCTTCAATTAATAATCTCCTAAAATAATAATCCTAAAAACATGGAGTTCATCCTAAAAATTTCGGAGAGATAAGAAAATACAAATCATAAAAAATGAAAGAATTACACCCAAACTAGAGATCTCGAATCTGGCAAACAGTCGGGCAGCCTCTCGGACTTGATCAAGGTCGCGATCAACCTCCAGCCGTCGCACCTCTCTCCTCTTGGTCGTAGCCTGCAGAGCTCACGACTCGCCGTGGAAGAAACCTGAACTTCAGAGCACCAATTGAAACGATGGATTCTTCACGTATTTATAGGGTGCGGGCGACCTTCAATTTGATCTCGGCCGTAACATCGTACGGTTGTCTTTAAAATTATGAGATAAACTCGGCCAAAGATAAATCCTTTTATCATTACGCTCAAAGATAAATCTTTCTTATCTTTACTCCCTTTGAATCTCGACTGTAAGGAAAGAACTAAATCTTTACTCCCAAAGAGATAAAATTCCTTTTACTCCCTCTAAATCTCGGCCGTAAGGAAGGAATTTAATCTTGTTACGCCCAAAAGATAAAATCATTCAATTGTTACTTCTTTTGAATCTCTGCCAAATTCATCTTCATGCCATTACGCTCAAAAGATAAAATTCTTTTATCTTTACCCCTTCAAATCTTAGCCGTAACAACGAAGATTCCATATCATTACCCCCTAGAAATCTCGGCCGTAAGGAACTATTTTCTTTGAATTTCGGCCGTGTTTTGAATTTTCCTGCAAAATAATTATTCAAATTTAATTAATCCATCCACAATTAAAATATTCAAAGAATTAATAATTAAAATTAATAAATCTGGAATTACGATTAAAAGTGACTAAAAATGATGCATGCCATGAACAAATTACAGAAAAATTAACTAAAATAATAATCTAAAATATGTTATATTTTGCATGCATCACACAAGCTGACATTCATGGATTAAATTGAAAATATAAGATGTCTAAAAGAGAGTCAAGGCTTTTGCTGCCATGTTAAATAGGAAAACTTGACTTTTTGGACAAAGGGATCTAAACCTTACTTGAGTTTGAACTATTGCTCACTTCATGAACAGAATAGAAAAAGAAAAATGGAGAAAATAAAAAGTGAAAAGTTGCATTTTGCATTGCATGCATGCATTAATAAAGAGAGTGAAATTCCAAAAAGGAACCTCTCCTGAATAAAATTAAGATTTTTATCCTGTGACCGGCATGAATAAAAATCAGGTCTTCACCTGTTTACTTGCATTTTCATGAATAAAAGTAGGTGTTAAACCTATTTAAGCAGTGGAAAATTTGTTCATGAAGAGATTTGTAGTTCAACCCCTTTGTAAAGTTGACAATCCCTGAAATTCAAACTTGTTACTACTAGTACTTCTTCCATGCCTTAAATTTGCTTTAGCCTCTCTAATTTCTTAGCTAGAAATTCAAGTTTTTGGAAAGAATGAAGTGTTGGCAAAGTGAGAAACTCATTGGACTTAAATCAGTTGGTTTTGAATTCATTTGTGGACTGTTAATTCAAGTTTGTCCTTAATTTTTGAGTATTTTGCTTGAGGACAAGCAAAAGGGTAAGCTTGGAGGAGTTTGATCACTAGCTGATCACAATAGGTTTTTATCCCATTTTCTAATCAATTCACCCATATCGAGTCCTCATTTTCCTTAACTTTTGACCAATTATGCTTGAAATGCAATGGATTGTGATAACTAGCTGATCTTTCTCATTTTATACTTAATTTCATGTGCATAGAAGTTCTGAATTGCTAAAATTCATAAATATGTCAATTCTATGTTAAGTTATTATTTTTTGAACAAGTATCATTCCAAAGTGCAAGTTATCATTTTTTCAATTTAGATTATTTCTAGTGATAATCTTGCCCTAAATCCCCTACCAACATGAATTATTCATATTTGGATGATCATATTTCAACTTGTGCAAAGTTATCATTCCATTTCACAAGTTATCGTTTTGGAATGTCTAGTTATCATTTTAGGGCAAAACTGTCATTTCGATGTGCAAGGCTATCAATTCTGCATAAAAGCATTAGACAATCATTATATTATTGTCCTAACTCCTTGCTGCTCTGATTTGATCACATTTGGACAACCACAATAAAAGTTATGACAAGTTATCATTTTATGGCAATAAGTTATCATTCTGGTCACCAAAGTTATCATTACTATGAAATCTTATCCACATTTGATTTCTGACCTCATTCACTTGCCATCTTAATCCCTTTGATGCTTTCAATGCTTTGAACCACTCATATTTGGACAATTCTCATGAAATATGCAAAGTTATTATTCTAGGCTTTAAAGTTATCATTTTTTAATTATGATTTTCATTTCTGCACAACACCAAAACCCATTTGATATTTGAGCTGATAGTTATTATTGTCCTAATTCTTATTTGTTTAAATCATATTCAAGGACTTTGATGCTTGTTGTTTTGATCTTTATAGCAAGGAAAACAAGGCTGTAAAATCGGGAAAAAGGAGGGGGGAACCATTCCAAAAGCTGTCCAAAAAGTTGTTGAACATGTTGATATTTATTGGACTCGGACACTTGGCAAAATCAGAGGGGAATGGAACATTCTCATTTGCATCTGAGGGTGTAGAAGGCTCATATATAAGCTGTAAAACCTGGAGAAGTTAGGGGAGCCTCCATTGGAAGGATTCTAGATAGGATCTGAAGGGGAGGAAGGAAAAGAGCTAGAGGAAGAAGCCATTGCTGAATCTGATTCCCTGTCAACAGATTTCTATCCTTTCTGATTTTAGATTTTTAGCATGGCTATCTCTTTCTGTTTAGCATCAAACCTTGTAATTATAATGAGCTAAATCCATTTCTCTTAGGATAGGATAGTAGTCTAATTAGTATGGATGGGATATGGACAAATCTTATTTCCTGCACTGAAATTTGATTTCTGGTTTGCATTCCTAATTTCTGTTTTTACAATTCTGAATTCATTGGATTCTAATCTTGACATTGTGAGATCCTATTTGTAATTACAACTGAGAGGTTGTCTTTTGTTCTATTCTTGTTCAAAAATGAATTAAGAACTAGTGACAAGTTTTAAATCCAATCTCCAATTAAGAATCTGATTTTCTGATTTCTGAAATATGTTTTCCCCATTTCTGATTTCTGAATGGTGTTGAATCTGTTTCTACCATTGTGGAGCCCTAATTGAAATTATAACTGAGAAGTTGCTTATGGTTTCATCCTTGTTCATAAATGAATCAAGGGACAATGATACTTCCAAGGTTTAATTCCCTGAATTGTTGCAACTCTTCAATGCTGATTTCTGAATTTCCATTGCTGATTTCCTGAAATTTGAGGAATTAGTCTTGCTATTGTTAAACCTCTGACTCCATTAATCACTGAGAAGTGAACTTAAGATTTTCTTGCTGTTCAGAGATGGACCAAGAAGCAATTACATGTGCTGAGTTCTCATATGTAATAATGTGCTGATTTTATTCAATTCATTAGTGATAATGTGGATTTCATTTCCATTTGCAGTTGAGAGGTTGATTTAAAATTCTCTTGTAGTTTCGAGATAAATCAAGAAGCATTAGCATTAATATTGGATTGATTTCATTCCTGTTTAGTTCATTGAGATAATTCTCTCATATTTAAAGTGCAATTGATTGTTATCATTTCATATTTCACTAAATTGCCACAAATAATCAAGGAACTTGATGTTTGAGCTTAATGTTAACTTGATTTCAGTAAGGACCTCTTCTAATTCAACTTAGCTAATCAATCATATGAAAATATGATAATTAGTCCTGGTTTAATTGTGCTATGATAATAGACCATTTCAAGTTGAGTTAAAATTGACACATATTGATAACTTGTTCCATTCCATCCATAATTAAATTAGATGAACCCCAATTCCTAGGAGAACCTTCCTCATTGATAGATAAACCCTTTTAGCCTATAGCATTTACAATTTAGTTTTGATAAACTTTCAAAAGTCCAAAATCAGTTATCATTTTTCCATAGTAAAAAAACTGTTTTCACTTTCCTTCAACTTCTTGAAATCGTAACTTTAGTTAGGGTTAGTCTAGATTATTTTATGGAGTCTTTGGCTTCAAATCACTATGGATACGACATTTGGGTATATTACAATTGACCTATATACTTGCAGTAGAAAGTGAATTAGGGAGTTAAATCAAAAATTGAAAAATCTCACTTTTGACCCAAAAATCAGCAAGTTATCACTACAGTCCTCTATTTCACTATCATCCTTGAGTGACATTTACAATTAAATAATTGATCGATGAGCAAACAAATCAAATGATGTCATGTGATGAATCAAAGCCAATGAATAATCAAGTTAGAGAATTTATACAATCAAACATTCAGATGAAGGGGAATCATATCAAAACTTGTTACGGGCCGGAAGTAAAGTGTGAATCAAATTCTATGTTAGAAAGGAAGGATGTGTTTCGGTAGGGCAAAATCCGGGACCGAGTTTGGGATAACCGGGTGGGGTTCTGTGAAGAAATTGGGCTGAGTGTGTAATGGTCTCGAGTCGGGTTCAAAAAATGTCACGAGCAACTGAGGGTCGACATACGAACTCGGGCCAAGCTCGTAGGAATATGAGTCGAGTAGAAAAAATGTCAAGAGGTCTCATGCTTCATCATCCGTTAACCCAGGTCAGGTTTAAAGTAAACCAAGCCGAGTTTCATGGACTCGGGTCGGGTGCGATATGACCCAGTCGCGTTTCATGATGAACCTAGCTCGGATTCATGGAACAAGAGTCGAGTTCTCACGGTGTGCAAGTTTATTTACACTACAAGAAAAAGGGGAATTACAGACGGTCCGGACCGTCTGTAATTTCCCCCAAAACCGTTGGAAACGTCGTTTGTGACGGTTTTTTCGATGGAATGGCATTCGTCCAAAAAATGATCGTCGCAAATCAATTTTCGACGGTTGGAAAAGAACCGCCGAAAATTTCGACGGATTTTCGACGGTCACGACCGCTGATATTTGCGGCGATCGATGAAACCGTCGAAAATTCGACAGTCACGATCGTCGATATTTGCAACGGTCGACGAAATCGTCGAAAACTTCGGAGGTCACGACCGCCGAAGTTTTCGACGATTTGTCGACCGCCCCAAATATCGGCGGTTGCTATTGCCGAAAATTTTGGCGCTCGTCGAACGACCGCCGAAGTTTCGACGGTCGAAACCATCGCAAAAAATTTTTATAATATAAAAAAAATTATCCGGCCGATGGCCAGATTCGGCCGCCAGCAGGCAATCCGAAGGCCAGCGGCCGAGTGGCTGGCCCGCCGCCCGCGGCTGGATCCGGCCGCCAAGCGACCTAGCCGGCCGCCAGGCGGCCGAATCTGGCTGCCAGGCGACCGATCCGGCCGCCAACGGTTGGATCCGGCCGCCAATGGCTGGATCCGGCCGCCTGGTGGCCCGGGCCGGAGAGAGAGAGACGTTGGCGACCGATCCAGAGAGAGAGACATCGGCGGGAGAGGGTCGTTGGCGGTCGACGCTTGACGTCCGGTCGGAAGCTCACCGGCCGAGAGAGGGAGAGGGAGAGGGAGAGAGGGGGAAAGAGAGAGAGAGGGGAGAAGAGGGAGAGAGGAGAGGAGAAAAAAAAAGGGATATTATATATATAGGTGGTAAGATAAGAAAGCGGGAAAATGAAAAAAACAAGCGGGATAACAAAATTTTAATTACCGACGGCTCTGGTCGATGGTTATTTTTAAAGTTACCGATGATTATGATCGTAAAAAATTATTTAATTATAAAAATAAAATACTGTACTTAGCTAATTATTACCGACGGTCAAAACCGTCGGAAATTATGACAGTTTGAACTGTCGTTAATTATATTAATAAAATACTCCTCATATTATATTATTATACATTTATCGATGGTTACGACCGTCGGAAATTGCGGCGGATTTTACGACGGATGGATATCCGTCGGAAATATCGACGTTCCTAATAGTCAAAAAATTAAATAATAAGATAAAAAATTACATAATTTATTTTTTTATTTCCGATGATCGTAACCGTCGAAAAATTCGTCAGAAATTGCGATGGATGGATATCCGTCGGAAATATCAACGTGCATAATCGTGGAAAAATAAAATAATAATATAATAAATTACATAATTTATTTTTCATTTCAGACGGTTGTAACTGTCGGAAAATCCGTCAGAAATTACGACGGATGGATATCCATCGAAAATACTAATGTTTCTAATCGTCAAAAAAATAAAATAATAATATAATAAATTATATAGTTTATTATTTTCACTTTTGACGGTTGTAACCGTCGGAAAATCCATCGCAAACATTTCCGTCGCAAAATCCGTCGCAAATTGCGACGGATTTCTATCCGTCGAAAATTGCTCGTCGAAAAATGGAAATTTTCTAGTAGTGTTAGGTTTTTAAGATTACATCTATCTTTATCCTAACATATCATTCACAATATACATTGCAAACATATTTTTCATGCATAGCCAGAATAGTAACATAAGATAATAATAGAACATGAGATCAAGAAGCAAAATGATGACAGATCAATGCAAAGACATCAATGGCATTTGTTGAACCCCTAACATGCAGATGATCATTCCCTTTCCTATGTTACTAATACAAATCGATAACATATTATGCATATCATATGCTCACAAAGAAATCATTCAACAATATGCACGATAATACATGTAAAGCTAACTACTTAAGTTTTTAGAATGTTTTGTACATTAGGAAGAAGGCAAAGGATTTCATATTGATCACATTTAAAGGATCCATTCCAATTGAATGACATTTAAGATGATTCTTATTTCACCCACCTGATTGTGCAGTTCATCTTTGATGCATGCAAAATATAATATATTTTAATTTATTATTTTAATTAATTTTTCTGTAATTTTATGATGGCATGCATCAATTTAAGTCAATTTTAATCATAAATTTGGATTCACTAATTTTGATTATTTTCTCTAAATATTTTAATTGTGGGTGGATTAATTAATTTTGATAATTACTTTGCAGGGAAGTTGAAATTTAAGGCAAGCTGAGGAAATAACTTGATTTATACAAGCTTCGATCATAAAGCGCAAAGTGGAATTGGTTACATCAAGTTGTACCACATGGAATTAGAAATCAATTGCACTTCGGCAAGTTAATTGGATGACGAATGCATAGCGCCAAACTCGGATTAATGATCACAAGTGTATGCTTATCAAGAGCAAGTGCCAAAAATATTAGATGCAGAGGCAATTGTGGATAAATATAGGGAGATATAAATTTGATTGAGTTGATCACGCATTTGGCGTAAGACCCTAATTGAAAATGTAGTTGGAGTGTTAATCAAGGTGCTAAGTGTTTGGATATATTCTATCAAACCGAGAGTTTATCATCTCATGAAAAAGCATTCGGCACAAGACCATACTATTGGAGTCTTATCAACTTCGAAATACAAGGCGCCAAACGGTTTATTTGATAAGTTGGCCGCTAATCTTATCAAATACATGGGAGTTAAACATTATGCAAAGGCGCTAATTGGATAAAGGGAGTTAAACTTCCTTGGTGATGAGAGGAGTTATATTTTATCTCATAATTTTATCGGGCGCCACATGGAAGATGATTTCGTACATGACTGAAGTTTATTTGAAGATCGACGCATTAAACTTTATCTACCAAGTCGGTTAACTATTTTGGTCGAAATTAGAAGAAGGGTGTGAAGTTGGAAGAATTTTTATCCGGACGAATTTAAACTCAATCATATAATATTAACGATTGTGATCAACTTGAAGCACCCATCGCACCTATAAATACATGATGAAACCTCAACTGTAAGGGTGCTCCTAAGTCTAGGTTTCTTTCGCAATTGAGTCATGAGGTATGTAGGCTACTATCAAGAGAATAGAGGTGCAAAGTTGATCGCGACTCTAATCAAGTTCGAGTTTGTCAATTGTCTACCGACATTTGAAACTTCGATTGTTATTTGTTTGAGTGTAATTCTTCTGATGTTATTTATTTTATTTTATTCTCTAAAATTTTTAGGACGAACTCCATGTTTTTAGGCTTTTATTTTTAGGAGATACTTATTTGACGGAAAATTATTTACACCATATTTTATTTGTTTTAATCTTTTCTAATCAATTATCTAATTATGCTTAATGCTTTTAATTTAGTTAATTAGATTTTTTAGTTAAGTAATTATCAATTTGTGGAGTATTTGATTTCAAAATTTTTTAATTGATTATGAAATTATTAATTGACCTAAATTTAATAACTACTGTATGAAGAATTAAATTTATGTGGTATGTGAAATTTAGTTTAATATGTCTTAATATTAATTTGATTTGATGGAATGTCAATTTGTGAGACTTCATTTAATCGACATGTTTAGATTAGGAATAATAATTTGTGAAAACTATAATTTAATCATGTTAGATTAATATTTTAAGAAGATTCTAATCTATTTTTAAAAATTAAATTTATTTTTTTATAATTCAAATATTCATCTCTTATTTATTTTCATTTTAAGACCTAACTTCAGCACCATTATATTATTATAATACTATTCTATTTATTTTATAATTATAAATCTATTTTCAAAACATATATTTTTCCTCTCTTACTATGACACTCTTCGCTCTATTTACTGCACTTACTATTTTGCTGCATCAACGTGGCTTCATTGCTGTCCAGTAAAGAAATCATGAGGAAGAGAAAGGAAGGACGAAAACGTGAAGAGGAAGAAGAGATCGTACCATGTCTTTTCCTTTCTCTAACAATCCCAAATTTTTTGCTGGATCTATTGGCCTGGTTTTTGGCTCGTAATATAATGGGCTTGTGTAACAACCGGTTAGTTTTTTTTTTTTTCTTTTTTGTGGTTGTTACAAGTACAAGTCCAGTCTCTTCATGCTTCATGGATCAACTTCGAACTGAACTCCTAAAAGAAGCACGTTAAAACGGCTCAAGTTCAGTCCACAAACTCACTCCAGAGATTATTAGTTGTATCAACGATGATAACTGGATTATAGCATTCATAATTTGTCTAGAAATTATGACTGGTCTGGTCGAGAATTCTGCAAACGAGGTCCTAAGATGCAGGGTTTCAATACCTCTGCACATTACAGTGAACTGTATCTTCTTCACTTGTCGCAGATTGATCTTTCTGTCTCATTATCTTAGTGTTCTATGAGCTTTCGAATTGTTCACTTACTTGTTACTCTTATTCCTTTCAGATGATTCATCTCCATTACAAGCTTGAGTGATGTAACAGACGATTGTCGATTGCAAATGCCAATCCTCTGAAGCTGAGGTTTCACCAGCAACAGGAGCAACCAGCCGCAACCTTTCCTTTCTTCAAACGGCTTCATCTTGAAACATTTGGTCACCCGTCATGTAAATTAGCGAAAGCATGTCCTTTTGAAATTTTTTGCTCCCTTCCCTTGTCTTTCAAGGCAAGCGACAACAGACCTTCGTCATATAGTGCCCACGGCATCATGCCTCCCCAGTGAAAGAAAGAAAAAACAGAAAAGAAGACAGTAAAAGGGATGACGCGTCCCATTATTTGATCAATCCAGGCAACACTAATTGAATTCATGACTTGATGCAGTCTCAGCTGGAAACTGAACCAGAACAAAATAATCAGCTAAATGAAATGGTGAGTTCAGAATTATACATCTCTGGAAACTAGTACGATACTTTTCCGTATGAAGTGTAGATGAAGAATATCTAACAGTAACAAGAAACAGGTTTCAAGCTCAACGACTGTGATGTGACTCTGCATGTCAATCCTAGTTTCTGTTGTTACAGTTGAATGATGCCTTCCACCCAGAAGGTGCTGTATTTATCCAATCAAAGCCATGGTCAGAAGCTCTCCAGAGGTGACCAGACCAGAGCCATGAAGCCCTCTTTTAGTTCCTCCAAGTACTCCTTCCTCGCCAAAAGGTCTCGGCTGTCCGTCCACCTGTGTTCCATTCTAGCCTTCATAGCGCTCTTCTCCGTTCTGGCCTGCGAGGACTTCACATTCAGCTTTGTTCAGAAATTACAGCTCGGTCTTGAAACACAGAGTAATGGTAAGTGTCTCGAGTTGATCAACCATTTGAACTTTTTTTTTTTTTGCATGGTCTCAACGAATAATTACTGTTCAATGTTCCACGCCGGCAATGGCTGCGATAGGGAACGGTGCAAAGCTCCCCTTCGCCATTGGAAAGATGGATGGGGACTGCAACTTATTTCACGGAAGGTGGGTGAGAGACGAGTCCACGCGGCCGTTGTACGAGGAATCGGATTGTCCGTACATCCAACCGCAGCTGACCTGCCAAGAACATGGAAGGCCTGAAAAAGGATATCAATATTGGAGATGGCAGCCTAGTCGTTGTAACCTGCCCAGGTGAGTCCTTCTCATGGCGAGAATGAGGGTCCTGATAAGTATGCCATGGTAATAAATATATGCGGATTTTATAGTTCAAGAAACAATGATCCAGCATTTTCACCCTTTTAATTAGCAATCTGAAATTTTGAATCGTGTTTTCCTTACTAGAAAGGATGTCTCCTCATGAATAGTTTATCATGCAAACCCCCGAATTACAGAAGCAACTTAGCGCATTACAGACACAACATAGTGCATATAGCAATAACCCAAGTGATGGCGTTATTATCGTTTCCAGAGATTCGATTCATATGATTAAATGTGAGACTGAATCCACAGTTTACCATGTATATGTAAAGTGCATAACTTTTCCTGAACTCTTGCAGATTCAATGCCACAATGATGCTCGAAACTCTTCGGGGGAAGAGGATGATGTTTGTTGGTGATTCCCTGAACCGAGGTCAGTTTACTTCGATGGTCTGTCTTCTCCATTCTGTCATCCCTGAGCATGCCAAATCCATAGAAACCTCTGGTTCGCTTACTGTTTTCAAAGCCAAGGTGACATCCCTTTTCTCGATTCCAACTTTTTTTTTTGGCTTAATTCCTCATTGTTGGCTTAGAATACACTTCTGCATAAGAAGATGCTTGTTCTGATATTCACTTTCCTTGCCGCTTTGTTCAGGAATACAATGCAACAATCGAATTCTATTGGGCGCCATTCCTTCTCGAGTCGAACTCCGACAATGCTATCATCCACAGGATGACTGAAAGAATTGTGAGGGAAGGTTCAATCAATAAGCATGGTCAGCACTGGAAAGTAGCCGATGTTTTGGTTTTCAATACGTATCTTTGGTGGATGACTGGCCTGAAGATGAAGATCTTGTAAGGTCTCCTTGGACAATTGTCTATGAATTGTCCTCTGCCTTTTTCTGCATGCACAGCAATTTATTGTCACATAATGCATAACTTCTATGCAGACGGGGGCAGGGTTCATTTGATGATGAATTCAAAGATATAGCGGAGCCTACTACCGAAGACGCATACCGAATGGCGATGAGAAGTATGTTCAGTTGGGTGGAAGAAAACATGGATCCAAGGAAAACAAGGGTGTTCTTCACTAGTATGTCACCATCCCATGAGAAGTAAGAAACAGTAGAACTGCAGATATCAGTTGTTTTTTTGTTCAAAGATTGTATTGTATAGGACATGCATTAAGGACTAACTCTTGAATCATGGCAGGAGCATAGAATGGGGAGGTGAACCAGGCAAAAACTGTTACAATGAAACGACATTGATCGAAGATCCTGCGTACTGGGGTTCTGATTGCCGTAAGAGCATAATGAAGGTGATCTCGGAGGTGTTCAGTGAATCAAAAGTTCCCATCACATTTCTCAACATCACCCAGCTCTCCAGCTACCGCAAGGATGCACACACATCTATATACAAGAAGCAGTGGAGTCCATTGACACCTGAAAAGATTGCAAATCCTGTTAGCTATGCAGACTGTGTGCACTGGTGCTTGCCAGGCCTTCAAGATACATGGAATGAGCTTCTGTACGCCAAACTCTTTTATCCCTGAAAAAGAAGAGCTCACCCATTATTTGTTTCTTGAGATCATGATGATAACTTCAAGTTCAATGTCCATGAACTCTCAAAGTTCCTTTTTTTTGGTCAATTAAGCAATTGATACTATGGCACGGCAAGGGCTCTGGCTGCTGATTTCTTTTGGCAGGAAGATCCACTCAAAGTCCTCTTTGATTTATTGTATATGGATACTTGGGGCTCTTAACTTTCACAGATAACTTGTCAAAAAGAAAAGAATGCAATTAAACTAAGAAATTTCTGATGAACGACCGGAGGTTTTGGTGTTGATGAAAATAAATTGTTTCCCTACGTACTTTGGTTAAAAGAAAGTTTTCCAATGGTACAAGGGCGAGCTTTTGTGAACAAGGAAGAATCAAATTATCTTTAAGTAATTGTCTTTTCTTTGCGAGTCAGGCGTGGGTGAGTGCCGTCCGAAGGTCCAATTTACGCAACGTTAAAAAGTATATATACTATCCACTTATGGAGCTCAACTAATCAAATTATTAGATTAAAAAGCATCTTGTGCCCGTTTATTTATTCATGTATTTTGGAGTTAAATTCTGAATCCACTTGGTTGTCAAAAATATATATGTTCAATTGACTGGATTTAAGAATACTAATGTGTCAAGATTAAAATTCAAAGTAATATTAGAAAATATTTAAGTATTCATGGTTAAAGTAAGAGGTTATCGGCATTAAAACTGAGGCAGATAAATGGAAGGGGATGCCATAACATTAATTTCCTTTCAAGGTGACCCCACAGATTGCCTCTTTAAATTACAATAATCATTACAAGCGTGACTATTTTATTTTACTTTTCCCATGACAAAACAATGATACTCACCATTCTTCACGCTTAATCATATTGTCGGTAGTTCGATCATTAATTCAGTATCGCTTCTTTTTACTTTAATGATATTATTTTTTCTTCACGCCATTTGTATTCTTATAATATGTTCCAATAAAATCAAGATAGAATTATTTATGATTTATTTGTATTTTTGTTGCCTTATTCATCTTATACATTTTTTTAACTTAGATAACGGGATTACATTGTAAGATTGTTGGGTGCTAATAGCTCAGCTTCATAGTTTGATCAGAATTTATTCCTTTCGTCCAAATATCAAATTTATACGGTGCTAGTAGTCCTGTGGGTCTTAAAGGACTAATACAATTTTCTCCTAAATTGGCTTGTGTGATTAAATGAGTTGATTTATTAAGTAAGATTGCAGGCCATTTAATTATCAATGTTTTTTAATGCTTCAGGACCTTTCATAACTTTGAACTATACATACGTGAGCCCAAATAATTACGTAATATATGGAGGTCTTAAGTCCCTAATTAAAATAAAATAGAGTGTTGGGTAATTAAATTAAATATAAATGCGCCGAACATTACCTAGTGGTAGTTTAAGAACTTGGATCTTTAGGTTCAGAACCAGAATATGGAGACCTACGCATTTTATAGCAAAATCTATATTTTTTTTTTTGTTTTTGATCATACATGTTTTTTTTTTCGTTCCATCAGCTTCTAATAAGCTGTTCGACATTCATAAGAAAATTCGCTTGCAAAATTCCTCTGTAGGCATTTTCAGCCGAGATTACATTCATGGCATCTGTGGGATGATATGGATCCCAGAACATGTACTCTGATCTGTTTTGGCACTGGAAAGGCAACAAGGGAAGGCACATTATTTGGCCTTTCGATCGCCCTCCTCCACAGCACGCCATGGTTACATACTTGAACCCTGCAACCAAAGATGACACGGTAAAGATCGAGTTGAAAGAATAGTGTTCTGAATATTCATGAGATTACATTTTTATGATGATGCATGATGCATGAAGCTGTCAGGGTTATGTTAAAAAGTCTCATCACTGTCACTAGTAGTACATATATTACTGATACCTCATTAGGATGCATGGTAAAAGAGTTTTACACAGTGACACACCCTTTTATCATCGAGCAAGAGACCTTCTGATTCCAAACAACTCCAAGCTGGATGTTGAAGGAGAAAAAAAAATGTAGTGCAACATATGGGATGATAAGGGGATGGTTACCGAAGAGGGAATGCTGATTGATGATGCTGTAAAGAAAGTTGTATGTGTCCCAGTACAGGAAACTGGATCCTGGAAGCTCCAAGTTAAGCTCATGGACCATCCTCTCTAGCTGGAAATTGAATTCTGATGCTAATATGTTAGTTGATACAATGCATCCCTCTGTGCTGATGTTGGAGTTTCCTACTTGGTTCGGTATACATCCAAGAGGTGGGAGCCCAGCAAGCAGGAACTTTCTTGCACCCAAAACAAATAACTCCTGAAATAAAAAAGAAACTGGCTATGCTCACCAATGAATTCAATTTAGCTTTCAGGTTTGCCATTATTAGGTGAAAGCTTACAGAACCTTAAGCTGCCTTCTGAATTCATGCATGAGGACCGCTGCGTAAACCTGAGGACTGTACATCCTAGGCTTGATCGACATAGGTAGTAAATAGTTGTTGATGTAGTCATTGGCTCCCATGGCAATGAAGAAGAGCGATCTTCCTAGGAAAGCTTCGATTTCTTTTCCCAAAAGTGATCTCAATTCTTTCACCGTGCTACGGAAGTTCTGCATTTGTTCGTTCATCGAGAAGACGTCTCCCTGTTGATACAAGAAGTGAGATAATTTAGATTCCTGAGAGATCCTTGAGTTGCTCAGCATGCAATCATGACGGAGTTCAATTTCTGTATATAAGGACTCACGTAAAGAGTTCCTGTTTCATCAAGTATTCCTGATGCTGCAGATGCATAATTCACTCCGTGTAGTATGATTGATCCGCTAGTATTTGGATTGTTGAAAGGAGGAATTAATGGCAGCCCCATAAGGTTACCTCCATTCGAAATCAAAGCAAGAAACTCTTAGAAGAACCAAATTAATGAGAAGGAAACAAAATATATAATTGTCTGAGAATTTCCAATTATATATTAACCAAAGTCTACTTTTCCCATTCCTTGTAATCAGAAGTAATTACCTGTTCAAGACCACAAGTTAACTTAAATACTTAATATAAATGCGCATATATGTTTGTGATTCATTTTAAGCATTAGAACGAACTTCATTATTTCTATCAACAAATGTGCCTGAAACTGGAAGGGAATTCAGCCTGCAGTTTCTTTGTAATACTAATTCTGCTTGAATCTTGCTTACCCAGGTGATCTGCAACAGTGCCTCCATTGCAGTACCTGCCAGTAACTCCAGCAGCGAAGTCAATGCCATAAGGGTAGTAATTGGCTTTGGCCAAGGTCAGGAGGTCGTTGTTGTTGCCAGGATCAGAGAGGGAGTCCCCAAAAACAAACATAGCAGGGACTTGAGGAGCTCCATGGGTACTGGTTGCCCTCCTCAGGATCAGAATGGTGGCTGCCACCATCCACAAAACTGCTGCCATGGCAGAGCAAAAAGGATAAGATGCAGCTTGGAGCTGTTGGGTGGTTGGGAGGCAAGAAGAAGGTGAAGTTTTTTACCACTGTGGCACGGTGAATTTATAGGCCCCTCCTTTGCATGGAGATGGATGGCATGCCAATTAAAACACTACTGTCCACAAAGCTTCAAGTAATCTTATCATGTATAAATAATTGGGTTCTATGGATCTATTATGGACAATTTTGATTCAAAATCATAGTGTATATTCATCAGTAAATGTGAATATTTTTATTATTCAAATTATCATTCAAGATAATCCTTAGCTCCAAAAAATTCATAAATAGATGAAGTACTAGGTTTCCTTTTAGCTCGACAAGATTGGTATTCTCTGCAGATCGTCTGGATATTATGACCGTCTTCTTTAAGTTGAGTTGGGGCGACCTCATTGGGCAAAGTACACCCAGGGGCATAGTGCTGTGTGCACTCAACCAGAATTAGAGCTGTGTGCATTTAGGCACACACTTTATGCACAGTTAAAACTTAAAAGAAGATAAGTGTAACCAAGGTTAGGTAGCTCGTTAGAAGGGTTGACACATTTTAAGAAAATTTTGGATGGATGTTAATAATTTCAGAATTGATTTCTCGAGATTGTTTAAAGTAATATCGTTTTGTTTTTTATTTAGATTTCTAATTAATAAGATATTAATAATTTTGGACATCGAAAATTTAGAGTGGATATAAAAAAAAGAAAGAAAATAAACTCTAATTTGCTTCATAAAACTAAAAACCATTAAGGTTGTTTTTGAATATTTTTCATCATTAATCTCTCAATTTCATTCGATCTCATTTTAATACTCAAATTTTAGTTTGTAATAAATTAATCATCCAACTTATAAATTTGTAACAAAAATGTCTTTTTAACATGTAATAACAATTTCCATAGGATGCTAACGTGACATATAACTCAAATAAAATATTATACATTTATTAAAATTCACATATAATTATTTATTTAAAAAAAAATAAAAAGAGAGAGAGGAGGAGTGCAACACCCCTCTCTCCTTTACTTTTTAAATTTTATTTATAAGTAAAAAATTATCATTTTTTATGAGTGCACATAAAAATATGGATATACTATATTAATTTTTTATTAAGACACTAACTTGACATACACTAATATAAATATATTTATTAAAATAATATATAAATGTTATAAGAAAATAGAAAGATGTTTCACACTTTTCTCTAAAAATTTTTAAATTTATCTTAGTAATAGTTATATAATCCTTTAATAAATCTATTTTCTTTTATTTCAATTCAACTTATAAATAATTTCAACATCCTCTCTCCCCCTCTCTCTTTAATTTATTTTATCATTTTAAATAAATATATAATATTTTATTTGAGTTCAATGTAACATCAATATCCTAATCAATACATTAACTTGAAAATTTGTTTTTTTCATTTTTGTTACAAATTTATAAATTAAAAAATTAATTACTTACAAAATATAGTTCGAAAACTAAAACGGGTAGAGTAAAAGTTGGGAGTAGTGTTAAAAATTAATCTTCTTTTTAGGATATTTGTTGCATTTTTCACCGTTATCTGTAATTTATGAATTTTTTTATGAAATTGAATATGCATTTAATTGGTCACTCTTATGAAACATTTTCAAAACATTACATGCACATTTATAGGTGCTAATGTCCTGCATTTATTTAAATTTCTTTGTAAGATGAAAGATGCATAAAACTAAAAACTTGTCCTATATATTATGTCATAAATTATCTCGTAAAAACATCTGACGTTTTTTTAATAAAAAAAGATTTAAATATTATTTGTTTACATTCAAATTAAAACTTCTTTTATCTTTTAGTATACACACATTATTATGTCACTCTAAAAATTATTATTAGCACTACTTCATATGACATTTTTATTTTTGTCTATTAAAATGAATTGATAATAATATTTATTTTAGCGACCAAAGTTTCATGCTATATATACACATATATATAGCAACTATAAGAAGAATGCCACGTTCTTGTTTACCTTAGCATATATATATATTTCTTGTTTTTTTTTAAGGAAAGACGTAGATTAATAAATAAGTAAACTGATCGGTCATGATACAAAAAGTCTTTGGTTCATTTGGTGTAATAACACACCTGTGGAGTATTTTGCGTCCATAATGCTCCATCGTCATAGTAATTTATTCATCCATCCAAGAGAACGAAGAAAAAGGTTATATGCTGGTTTTGCATGACCCTTTAGGATGGTCTGTCAATGAGTACAGCAAAGTGTCGTCTATATATAATTAACAATGTTAACAACAAAGCCTTAGAATCCCCACAGGAGTAGAACACAACAACCTAAAAGCATCACCAAGTAGAACTTCGCCACCGGCAGCCTCCGGCTTCCACTGTCGCCGAAATAGTCGCCGTAATCGCTGCCGTACACGTCGTACTGGCGATCCAGAACATTGAAGTCTCCTGATGGATCACCAAAATCCAAAATTCACCAAACAAAAAAAACATATTCAGCGCGACATCTGATCTAAGTATTCCTAGATGTTATGTATTGGCATTAGGATTAGAAAGAAGCTGTGCAGTCGTTTTATACGTTGAGTACAATCTGTTTTTTTTTTTACCTCTCATGCTGCCATGGCCACAACCTCTGACCAATGCCCGCCGGACGTCCCGGACGGAGGCGCCGTTGTAGAACTCGAAGTTGTGCATGATGTCGTCGACGCAGTTGAGCACGAGCTTCGTCTGCTGGACGCACGCCCCGCCGCAGTACACGTCTGCGGCCGACCGAGGCACGTTGATGCTGCCCTGTGCGCGCAGTCTGTACGAGTCTTGACAGCTGCTGCTATAGAACTTTTGAGTTCATGAAAGAAGGAAAAGAAATTTAACATAGATCGTTTAATATTCTCCAGCTGTGTCAGAATTAGGTAGATATGTACCAAGAATTAAAGTTTTGAATGAGGCGGATGCGTCGTGTTAATTACTTACGTAGTTGTCGCTAAAGCACGCCAACGCCTTCCCAACTATGTCCACTGCTGGTTCATCTGCAATATAAATGTCGTATAATAGGTGTTGGTGCGCCTCTTGACTTGGCATTCAGTTTAATCCACTCGAAATGTCACGAGTTTAATCAAGATTAATTGATTACCACGTTAAGGTTACATTTTTTGTTCGAATAGTAACATATATACGACATGCGCACACACCTGATTTGCACAAGGATGCCATGCAGAGCAGAGCTACGATGAAGCACCAACACTTGGAGCAGATAGCGGCCATTGCAGCACAAGGCTCCTTGAGCGTTCTTTCTGTAACTCAGCGTCTCACCCAGAGAGAGAGAGAGAGAGAGAGCTTCAAGATTGTGTTGTAGTTAATTAAATGTTAAGGGTGCAGCATAAAAACTGAGGAGCAGACCTCATTTCTGATTAAGAATATATATCTATTTGTCGTCCTTCAAATCTTTGTTCTTTTCTCTTTCTTGCATTTTGGTGGAACGATCCAACTAACTCTTCTCGTAATCTCAAAAGTATCCCTTCGCGACCATTGCAATTACGTTTCAGTCCACTCTATATCGCAAAATCGATTTATCCGTTTCTCCTCTCTCTCTCTCTCTCAAATGGAGATATACGAATGTTGGTATAAAGTTACGGAAGTCAAGATGTTTAGTGAATCCAAATCCCCAAGTTAAGAATTAACGTATTTAATCTCTCGAGATTGTAAAATAGATTTTACAAATTAACTAGCAAATCAGTACAAAAAAAAAGATAGAATAGAATCAAAGGAAGGGTGATGCTTTAATCTAATGAATAAGCACTTTTTTACGGTTAATTAATAAAACAAGATATAATTAAGTCTATTAATTAATAATGTAAGGATCTATAATTCGAGAAAGGAGGTTAATAAGGTAATTAGACGCAGGAAGGAGCATGTTTTTTCCAAATGGTAGTTGCATACATCCACTGTATATATTATATTCATAAAATCAAGGGGAAGATGGGATTTGATGGGAAAAAAATTGCTAACTTACATGACTCTATTTATTCTTTCCATGGAATAAGAGCTCCATTTCATCAATTGGGTAACCAATTGGATGAAAAATTTTAAAGGTCTTTGGATGATCATGGTTATTTTTAAATCAGCTTATTTTAGCGTATTGAATAGCTTAATTAATATAAGAAAAAATGTAAAAAATGAAACTTCAGTAAAAAAAAAATTTGAACTTGGCATCACGACATTGTTAGTACCTCTCTCGGGAGCACTATATTTCTTCACCTTTTTGTTTGTTGGATAAAAGATATATGAGCCGTATGGTCCATCTTATTAGTTTTCTCAATTGATATGCTTAATAGTAGATTTTTTAGTCGACTACTAAAATGATGGGGGAATGAACGGAGAGACTCTTAACTAAATTCATATGTATATTCATTTAGTTCGTAGTACAGAAAATTGTCTAGTTATATTTTGAATGAGCTTTGATTAATCCATTAATATTCATAATGATAATTATAATTTTCATTCAACTTATAAATAAATGACTTTCTATATGAGGCCTTGCATGGAACTTTATATCGTGCATTTTAATTAGCTGTACATCTCAGCTCAAACTATTTCAAACTTGTAGCTTTCTGTGACACTAATTATATGAGCGCTTTGACAACATTCACTCATTGATGAACTCTAATCTCCTCTTTGGCAAACTGAACTATGGAGCCAGCATCATCAACTATTCAAACTAAGATCCACGTTGTTGCCAATCCCTTGACTACTTTACTCCATTTTTCTGGAAAAGCTCCAATTCAAGCAAACTGAACTGAAAAACTGCATCATCTTCTACTACTCATACATAGAACAGAAAACAAGCTAGGAGCATTATCATCCATGAAGCTATGCAAGATGACCAACTGACGAATCTCTTTCCTACGTTATATGCATTCGTGAAATCTGCACATAAGTTACGGTTTCAAGAACAATTCAGAACTTGCACGAATAAGCAATTTTGCTGATCAATTTCAGAAGAGTAGTAGTTCAAAATTTAATTCTTGTAGCTATAATATGAGTTTTCCTGTCCAAAGCAATATGTTCAGAATCAGAGAACAGAAAATTATCAGAATTCACCTCCAGCTAGAGCGACATGGTTCGAAGCGCTCTGGCTGCTGCTGCTGCTGCTGTTGCTGTTACTGCTATTATTGCTGTTGCTTCCACTGCAGGCCATCTCAAATATGGATTCCACTCCTTGCATCAGTCCAGGGGTGTAGAACTGGAAGTTTGTGAACAGACCATCAATGCAGCTGACAATGAGCATCATAAGATCGTAACAAGGTGAGTTGCAGAATGTGTCAGTAGAATTCATGGGAGCAGGGGGAGGAGCGATGGTTAAATTTTTCGCCGTTGAGCTGATGTTAATTCCCATTGATAGCAGGCAGTTGTTCATCATCTGCGTTTAATGACCCTGATCAACGTTAACATAAATTGTGCAGAAAAAGCTCTGCATGAACATAATTCCAGAAAACAAAAAAAAAAAATTACTGCAGAATAGCAGAATAATCCTTTTATTGAATTTAAGAGAGGTGCAACTTACAGCATGATTATCAAAACAAGTTGCGGCATTTGCAAAATCCAAAAGAGGGTCTTGTGCTGTATTATGGAAGAAATAAGTCTCCTCAGGAAATAGCACTGTATATTTGCTCAAGAGAAGACTAAACTTGAACAAATATAGAATTTATGTCAAGATTCCTAGAAGTCTGGCTTATACAAACCAATATTTCTTCAAAGCATATTTTATAAACACCAAGCCTTAATTAAAGATAAGATATGTAATTCAATGAGCAGGCCTACCTTTGGAGAAGGATGAACAAGTTACACAAAGAACCATTAGAGCAGCACAAAGGTGCTTGCGGCCAAGAGAAAGAGCCATATCGGACCAACTTGAGGCGCATGTCACTGCTACGTGGTAGACAAATATATAAACATTCTGCATCGTGCTGAATTCACTGTTACATCAATTCGTGTGGCCTCAAAAACACTCTTGAACTGTCATA
This sequence comes from Pontederia crassipes, assembly GCA_030549335.1. Taxonomy (NCBI): domain Eukaryota; kingdom Viridiplantae; phylum Streptophyta; class Magnoliopsida; order Commelinales; family Pontederiaceae; genus Pontederia; species Pontederia crassipes. The sequence continues at coordinate 14,030,337 of CM060188.1, read as the reverse complement.
GGAATACAAATTAAGAAGGAATGGGTAGTTAGAAGAAAGAAAAAGAAACATTAAGGTGGAATCTTGGTGAATACTTTGAACAGCGATAGTAGGGGCCAGATTCTTGTCACAGCATAGATTGGAAACAGTAGCTCAATTGGCAGATGAAGTAAGGATCATTGGTTGTTGTACAACAATCAACAACTTTTCACTTGTTCTTTGTGTACTTTTCCCCTTCAGGATTGGGCATCATCAAACCTATACTGATTTCAGCTGTTTTTAGAGGGATACATTTGATTACCATATTACATGTTTCCGTGGGGAGATCATTGCATGAGTTAGGAAAGTTAGAACGAATCTAGTATAAGGTGTTTTTTTCTGTATGCCATGTACTGCAATCTAAATTAATAATAAATGTACCGATTTCATGCTTCTTTGGAGGCATCTGCATGTTAATCGGCCAATTGACCTCATCTGATTCTCAAAATTTTATCAAAAGTTCAGATTCCAATAATGTTTATTCTGAAGGAGGTTTCTCATAATTTGGTTATTCTTCACACAACATAGTGATCGATTGATCTGAATGACACTGGCTACAGTGTATCAATCTTTATTTACAGATCAGCAGCATTACCAAATGTATGCACATGAAACTTATATATACTGCATGAAATTGGACTGAACTCAGAGCTGATATATACATGAAACTCTAAGCATGTTTTTTCTTGAATTAATTTCGCTGTGAATTTGGATTTTTCATCTCGTATGCTTTAATCGCTGAATAGTGATTTTTTTAAAAAAGAAATAATTGTATCTAAGGCAATACAGAAGTCCATCAAAACCAAACTTTATGTATATCAGAATTTCAATCAATTTATTGATGGGAAAATTCGAGAAGAGAAGATCGCAAAGAGATTGCAGAAAATAGGGGAGGCACACGAATTACTCCGGTTCATCCTTGAGATTAGGGTCACGTTCTGCAAAGAGGTTCAACTATATCGTTTAGATTTACAGCCGCCACCACAGAATACATCTGAAAAATAGGCTATAAATAAGTCTCTTCAAAACGGGTTCAAAACTCGAATAAAACAGAGAAAAAATCTAATCCGAACTACACAAGACCGTCGTCGGGGGGCGGGGCCCCCCGAACTCCTCTTTTGTTCGTATGTCAGCAGCACAGGTAATTGGGTAATACTCAAATTCCCTTAAGCTCACGTGGACGAACTCGGTGTGAGAAACAAAGGATCCTGAAGTATTCACCAACTCAATAAGTCTTATCAGTGGAATTAACTCTCAAGGTTGCACCAAGCTTGTGTTTGATGCTTGCACGCATATATCATACATCAGTCACCATTATACTTGTTGTATTATCAGTTAAGACAGGATTTTAGAGATGACAGACAAAGTAGATCGCCTAAGAAAACAGATATTTAATAACTATTCGATTATAAATGTGTGTGTGTTTATAATATAATAACTAAATATTTGTGTTTAATTTTTTTAAAAAATGGTTCTTTCACAGTAAGAACTTGTACTCAAACAAAAAAAACTAATGGAATAACATTATCCTCTAATAAATTACAACTATTGACTATTAAATTGGATAATAATTATTCATGTCAAACACATCAAAAGATTATACATTATTTATATGTATAATTGTATTCAATTTTCGGGTAAAATATGTGCTCGTGCAAACACAATTAAAAGTGTTAGACGATCACCCGACGAACAGTTATTTAAGAAATAAACAATGATATACAGATGTATTGCTGCAAACCTTTATATAAGTAATATCCATTTTCCAATAGCATTTCTTAATTTTGTTTTAAGTGTTCAATTAAATCATTTTTAATGTCTTTTAAGCTGATTAATTTATTTTGTCATAGCATAATATATAACATTAAAACAAAGATAGTATACTAGCACATTACGTCATTTAACAAATGTATTAGCCAGCACATGCCCTTTAACATATTATTATAACTATATTAATTCGATTAAGAATTAATTATTAACTAAAATATTATTAGATATAGAAAAATTGTTTTTGCATCATCCGTATATTGTGCAGGATATTAAATAGTGTACTTTGAAAAAAAAAAAAGAAACTCTGTTTTGTACACAACCTATTGTTGTCCAACAGAAAATATAGGGAAAAAAATTCAAATTCTTTCTGGTAATTCTGTTTTTCTGTGGCAAAACCTACCTTTCCCCCTAAATATTAAAAATTTTCTATGTGATAATGTTAATTGAGTAATTTTTTATTATACATATTAAAAACATAATATACATTTTTTCAAACTTTTAAAAACCCGATTTTTGTAACTTCCCAAACTATATCATATATTATGGTATGGAAAAAGTGAAAAGTATGCAACAAAAAAAAATATCGCCTTTAAATAAAAAGCTTAAGATAAGGACTTGAATCCAATTCGGGCCTCGTCTCCAGAGAAGAAGAATAATAATATTAAGGAACCGACAAGTAACGTGCACGCCACATGCCGAGATTATTTTATGCAACTAAAAGATAGAGAATTACATACATACATAAAAGATAGAAAATCGTGATTAGATATTTAGGAGGGTCAATACATGTAATTAAAATAATTAATTTATTATTGGCAGTAAAATTTTTTGAAAAATAAATATAATTTTTAAGATATTTTAAATGCACAATAAAATTATAAAAAATATACTCTGAAATCATTATATTTATAGTGAAATAAGCCTAAAAAATAGGTATAGTAAAATTTAATGGTATTGAATTAATCTAAATTCAATTTCAATAAACTGGCGACTAACTCTTATTGACCCTCAAAACATAAATTCAATTTCAATAATGATTTATTTAGATAAATACGAGAAAAAGAGAACAATAAAGTTTTTAAAATAATAATAGTAATAATAATATACTTGAACTATATAGTATTATATACGCTTATAATAATAAAACCCTAAATTCAGGGCGAGTAATAGCTGAAGGATACTTTAACTCTCAATGGAAAAAAAATGGCGGGGGTGTGCGCCATGGGCAAATGTGAAAATTATTTGAGATAAAAACATTTAATTGAAATAAGAACTAATGATAGTTTATTATGGTCAATAATCTTTTATTAATAAAAATAAGTGAACAATGTGAAGTTAGCCTTACGTATGAATGAAAGTCTCGTGTATAATAATTATAACTCTATTAATAAATAATGATTTGTGTATAATAATAGTTTTGTAGAATCTGAAATGGCGGATGCTTCAAAAAACAATTTGGCGTTTTTTTTAGTTACGAAAAAAACATACACACTTGTTAATTTCATAAAATAGAATCTAAATTATATGGAGAAATATTGAAAACTAAATTATGGGTTATATTTTTTATTAAAACGTTGGCGAACTTTTCAAATAATTAAAACAAATAACAACTTAGTGTTTCAAGAACCTGTATTGTGGGCAACGTTATTAAGTCCAAATCAGATCGGTCAGTTCAATCGATTGTACTATAAGGGGTCGTTTGATTATAGAATATATTTTAGACAATAAGAAAATTTATTCTAAAGAATAATATTCTTCTCCTTGACATTTATTCTGAAGAATAAATTTTAAATATAATATATTTTATTATAAATCATTGACATTTAATTATTATTATTATTATAAAAAATAATAGTATAATAATATGTGATTAAATTATAAAAAATAAAAGAAATGATAAAACGTTGAAAAGGTGAGAATATATGTATTCCATCATTTAGATAGAATAAAAAATTCACTGTTTGAAGGAATATAATGGTGGTATCGCGATTTTCAAAGTAGTTTTATCAAAAATGCGTTTTCATTGATATAATCTTATTCTCCTACGTGTTTGACAATATTCATCTGAATAAGCATCTATTCTTTGTCTTATTCTGCAACCAAACGCTCCCTAAATTAGTGGTCATCTCGATTTGATTTTGAAGTCAATATTGGAAATGTATACTGGTGTTCAACTAAAAAATTGGGGGGAAAAATAAAAAACTACTGTATAACGAAAGAAAAAAGGTGGAAAAAAAAATAAAAGGAAAGTAATACATTTGAATAAAAGGAAAATAATAAAACGGACAGAAGAATCAATTGAGAGATAAGAAGAAATGGAAAACAAGGAAAGTAAAATAAATGAAGAGAAAGGAAAGAATGAAAAAAATAAGAATGATTTACGGTAATAATAAATTAATATATTGTTAATAGCATTAAATGATAAAACACACAGAATTAATGAAAAGAGAAAATATTGAGGAAAAGGAAAGTAAAAATTAATGGAGAGAGAAAGGAATGAATGGAAAAATTAAAATAAGATTAAAACATAAAATTGATTTATAGTAAAAAAATTTTAACATATTATTAATAACACTTAACAAATGAAAATTTAAAATAATATTAAGTATATTAATTTAGGAGTCCTTTTCTTATCGGTAATAGTATTTTTAAAATATAATAAATATATATATATTTATGTTAGTGTTTCAATTTCAGTATATTACTAATTTTTATACATTATATGCTATTGTGATTTATATATCTTTAAAATTATTATAAATAATATTACTTTAATAAAATTCGATTCAATCCATCAAATTGTGGTTGATAGTTCAATTCAGTTTTCGATTATCAAAACATTAGTTATGGGCAAAGAAAACGTATATCGTTGATGAATTTGACATTTCTAAATGTAACACATTGGCAAATAAATTCAAGGCACAAAATTGTCATTCCTCTGATGATATGTTTAAAATTTTGCTAAAATAAATATTTAATGAACATGACTAAACATGCATAAGGATTACGTTCATATACTAGAAGAAAGGTAGTTATAAGCGCAGCTTTGTGATTCGTGTAAACGGTACATCAACGGTGGAATGTTAGTCTCGTGGTGGATCAAGTGTTGTTTCATCGTGTCCGAGTTTGTTTGTATCGTACCATTGGACAAAAGTTGACACGGCATATATATATATATATATATATATATATATATATATATATATAACTAAATTAGAAATTATTTTTGTATTATTTAGAACATTTTGAATTTATTATAACATTATAAATAATTAATTTGTTAATCCGTGTCATGGCGGGTCAGTTTGTGGTACCGTGCCGGACTAAGTCCACTCCATAGTTAGTCGCACCATTCGTCAAATTCCTCCAGGTTTCTTATTTAATTAAATATTATTGTGAGCCTTGCAATAAAAAATAATTTTTAAAATTAATATTTCTGTTTCACCTTGATAATATTTGTTTGGTGCAATATTTATTTAGACACACATTTAACAATAAATTGATAATATAAATAGTTAATAGTTTACATATGTCAAATAAAAGAACGAAAAAAAAAGAATGTACAACTCGATGGTTGCTTGATCCATCTTAGTCTGGATTCCATTTCTGATGTGTATATTAACATAATTTGTATGAAAAAATTATAAGTTATTAAAAAAGGATGAACATAATTTGTAAGTTTTTTTTAAAATTATTAATTTAAGATTTTCAACAAGGAGGAAATGCAGCTTTTATATTTTAATTACAAATTTGTCCCTGATTCCCGTAGGCAAAAAATAGAATAAAAAGATTAAAGAGAGACACGGATCATGTTTGAGGTTTCTTTATATACTTTTTTTTTGTAAAATTACCCTTTTGGTTTAAATCTAATAATAATAGTGTATTGGGCTTTGCTCAAGTGAAAGCCGTATGCAATTTAAAAAAGAATTATTTTCGTGAACCTCTCTTCTATAAATTATCATAATTTTTCGTATTTAATTTTAAATTTTAAATTTATTTTTTTTATATTCCTAAATTTTTATAATTTTTTCACTTTAATCATTTCATCTATTTTTTTATTTTCTATTATTTTTATTTTTCTCATTTATGAAAAAATTAAATTACCCCTCGCTTATTTATTTTTCTTATTTATGAAAATCGTGATAGTGTAATGGAGATTTATGAAAAAATCTCTTTAAAAAATTTCTTAATAACAAACAGAATTAATTACTATTTACACTATTCATTTGAAGCAGCATTACATTTTTTTAGTTATTTTTTCTCCATCTTCCATTATTTATAATTTAGAAGAACACTTATAACGCTTCAAAATTGATTTAAATCATTGACGAAAATAATTGCCATTAAAAATTAGGAACTTAATTAATTTTCACAAATGATATAGTCGTTTTCAATGACACTATATTAAAATAATTTGTTTATATAACCGAGGATTTTGTAAGTTATAATTAATAAAAATATGTTGAAAAAATCGAAGGAACTATAATATAAGATCATTTGAGGCACATTTGATACGAAAAATTAGAATACACGTATTCGATTCTAAGCAGTATATAATATATTAGAAAAGAGAAAAATAAAAAATATATTTGATTCTGTTTCTCCTCCTCTGCCACGTAGGACGAAAGAAATGATGACAAACACAAGAGTTGGATCGTCCCCTTTGTAGATTTAAACATATAATTACAAAAGAGATGTGAAATATTAAAAAAGAAAATATGGTAGGTGAAGTGCGAAAACTTAAATAAAAACAAATTTAGATAGAAAGAGAACACGACACTAAAATAAAATATCTAAACTTTTTAGTTATTGGAATTAGCTCACTTTTATCGCTTAACCTTCTAAATTATACTTTTAAGATATGTTTACCAAGCACTTGAATTAGAATAGCATTTTGATGGAGTCAAAACTCTATCCTTTATTTTTAACCTCTTTTTTGTTTTACGTGCTGTTCTAGCGGGGTGTATGCCTCAATTTAATTACAGAATATTGGTATTTATATTTTAACTTGGGTTGAATACGGACCGAAAAAGAAACCAAATTGGAACTGTTGCAACGTTAAAATATAGGATTATTTTTATAAATTATTTTTAAGTTATCATGATTTTTACATCAAATAATAAATAAAAAAGAAAGAAAAAATATTACTTGTGCCGGTCACCTCCCTCAATACGGTCCTAAAAATTAAGCGTTCTAATATTTTTTATATTTATTATATGATGTGTTATAAAAAGATGGATAATTTAATTTTTTTATAAATGAAAAAACACTAATATAAAATTAAAAAAGTGGATGTAGAATTGAAATGAAAAAGTCACGATAATTTTAAAAAAAATAAATTCGTAATTTAAAATTTGACATAAAAAATTGTGATAATTTAAAAATAATTTGAGAAAATAACCCTAAAATATATGTTAATTATTTCACCAACAAACTACTAATAATTACGGTACGCAATGAGTGGAATTGATCTGCACAAATAACATAATTATACAGGCAAAAAGAAAAAAAAAGATCTGTTTCCGGACTAAATCTCTCTCCATCTGATGTTTTATTCTTCACTTCGTCTGCGATCAGCATCACGATAACAGCATCTGAAACGAACCGTTCACTGTATTTGAATCCCGGAAGCAAAAACGAAAAAGAAGAATCCAACAAAAGTAAAATAAATAAAAAGAAGTAGGCAAAGAAATGGCTCCTGGTCTTCGCCTGCTCACCTGCACGCTCACCTTCCACCTTCCCTTCCACGTTACCTCCAGCTGCAAACATCAAAATTCTTCCCCCCATGACGTGTTCGCCTATCGATTCCTTGTCGTCATTTGCTGTAATGTCCCGAAGTCCCTGTATATGAAGGCCCCCCACGAAAAGCCTCGATCTTTTGGATCGCCATTATTAATTTTATGCACCTACGTGGTTGTTGCCAACTCCGAACGACTTCGAAATTAATACAAGAAAGAAGACGGTTAAGGCCGGTTTCTGTGTTCTGTTTGCCTCGCAGGTCACTCGCGTGCCGAGGCCAAAAGAGGGGGTCTACCTGTTGAGGAACTCCCCTTCCTCTGGGGGGAGGTGTAACGATTCGGGGCGGTGGGCGGCTAAAAGGCGCCTCCTTTTTTGCCTCCAGAGGAAGCAACAGGGTGGGGGGAGTCGTAAAGGCGACGGCTTGATACGATCTCCGAACAGTTTCCAGGGAGATCAGCTCCCTAAAGGGCGTCTTCTTGTTGGTCCTGCTGTGCTCTTGTCGATTCTGCGGAGAAAGCTGCACTTTTAACAGTTTGTATCCCCCTATAAGAGGTATTAGACGACCGGGCGGTGAAATATGGACGTTTTAAGGCTGATCAATGGCTTGGCATTGCCAGCGATGGCTCTCGGCCGTGAAGCCGGCGGACGGTCTCATCCTCCTCCTGGTAGAGTTAACGCCTCGGCGCGTACCGCCAGTGGTAGCGGCGACGCAACGGAGTCGGCGGCGGCCGCGATGTCAGCGAAGCAGTCATACATGTCTCCGCTGCGTTTGAGGAGGCTGTGGCCGACAGGGGGAGGGAGGCAGGTGCCGGAGAAGGAGAGGGAAGATACGGTCATAGAGGAGAAGGGAGAGGGCACAGCGAGGGAGGAGGATGCCGTGGTGGAGGAGGTGGCAATCGAGCGGCGGAGGGAAAATTGGGTGTTGAAGATACTGAAAGTGGGATCAATGTGGAGAGAAAGGGAAGCGGAAGGGGAGGTGATGACGGAAGGTGATCTCGAGTCTGCAGCGGATGCCGGCGATCGCTGCGTCGGCTGCGGCTGCGACGAGGCGTCTGAAGGGTGCGCCGTCGGGGATGACGAGGAGGAAGCGAATACTGTATTCGATCGGGAGTCTTTCTCGCGGTTGCTGCGGAAGGTGTCAGTGATGGAGGCACAGTTCTACGCCAAGATGTCATACCTTGGAGGTTTGGCTTATGTCATTCCAAAGATCAAGGTGCCATTTTTATGAACCTTTACATGAATACTTGACTTCTGTTTCCAATGAATGTCTCTCTTTTGATTTATGAAGTAGAAATTGATTGGTTCGTTAAGTTTTTTTTATGCGGCAATATGAAACTATGCTGATTGAGTTATGAATTGTTATTCATCTACTAAAGCCAGAAATTTAATAGGTTTCAGGATGTTTCTTCATTTGACTTGCTATTTTATATTTTCCTTGTCGTTGACAGTTGTTAGACAAACAATATATTTGATTCTTTCTGGATGGCAATTGTGGAAAAGCATGCTCTTTTGATTAGAAATTTATTTGTTCATTTGGTGGTTGTGTAAATGAAGTTTGGTTGAGATGCTTCAGGAGGTGCACGTTATTTCAACAGGAAAAGATCTGAAATTTGACTTTTCATCTTTTGTGCTAACCAGTTTCTCTTCGTTGCTCAACCTTTTGTTTTCCTTTTATTCAATTCCCTTCATCCCATGACAAAAGCTTTTTTTTTCATGGAAAAAGTTAGAAAATATTGTTTAGCTGTGAACATGGCAAACCAAATCCAAAGAGTTGAAATTTGCCACCTAACCTCCACCTACCTGGTTGATTTCCTGTAAATTTATTTTTCTTTTTATCTGATGAATAATATTTGAAGTACTTGTCCTTTTCTAGTTGTGGTTTTCATCTTCATTTATGTATGTTCCTTTTTCCAGACAAGAAACCTTCTTAAATCTTATGGCTTGCGATTTGTGACTTCATCAGTGGAGAAGAAAAGCAAGTCTCTTAATTCTCTAGAGGAACAAATAGCAGATCAGGAGGAATCAAAAGTTGTGAGTGGATTGAACGATCAAGCGGAAGCCGTAAAGAAAAGAATGACGAGCGCTAATGGAATTAATGCACCTGCTGCTTATCAAGTTGCCGCTTCTGCTGCCACCTATGTACAATATCAAGCACATGACATTCTTCCGTTAGATTCTTCAAAAATGGAGACTAAGTATTCAAAAAAAGAATTTTTTGAAGAGAAGGGATTTAGGATTGGGAGTCCTGAGGAGACATCATTTGTGGCCACCACAAGTTCAGTCACTGCAGTAGTTGCTGGGAAAGAGGAGATGAAAAAGGCTGTTGTGAAGGACTTGAACTCAGCTAATTCGTCACCTTGTGAATGGTATATATGTGATGATGATAAAACTACTACTAGATATTTTGTTATCCAGGTCGGTCCCCTTGATGTTCTTCAGGTGCATTCCCATTTTTACTTCTCACAACATTTTGATTGAATTGAATAACATCTATATGCAGGGTTCTGAGACACTGGCTTCCTGGCAAGCAAATCTTCTTTTTGAACCCATTCAATTTGAGGTATAGATGTCTCTTTTATTTTTTTTACTAATAAACACGCTTTATGCTATATTTATGACTTGTTAGGTGGATCTAAAGCATCGATTTAATTGCATATTTCTTTCCACTCTTAGTGATGTCCCTGTCTGTAAAGAAAACACCGATCCCATTTCCAGGGGTTCTCCTCTAAGAAATATGTGGGGCAAACTTGAACTTGGATATTAGATGTTCTCATTCTTAGATAGTGAAAGAATTATTTTAGACCTGACCTACATTAATAAGCCCTCATGGTGCTGCTTTCAGAAGTCAACTAAAACTCTTTTGTTCAAATCAGCTTTTCCAGTTTCAAATGGATGTGTCTGAAACAGGGAAATGATATAATCTGGTTATTGGGTGCTAATTCTTATTTTTTGTCATTTAGGGACTAGATGTACTTGTACACAGAGGCATCTATGAGGCTGCTAAGGGAATTTATCGACAGATGTTGCCTGAAATCAAATCACACTTAACAGAGCATGGTGAATCTGCTACTCTGCGCTTCACTGGTCATTCACTTGGTGGCAGCTTAGCTTTGCTGGTGAATCTCATGCTACTAATTCGTGGTGAAGCACCAGCTGCATCCTTGATGCCTGTTGTTACGTTTGGCGCTCCATCTATTATGTGTGGAGGTGATTACTTGTTACGTAAATTGGGATTGCCCAAGAATCATGTTCAAGCAATAACATTGCATAGAGATATTGTCCCTCGAGCCTTTTCCTGCCATTACCCAGATCATGTGGCAAAGATTCTGAAGGCCGTCAATGGCAACTTCCGTAATCATCCATGTCTCATAAACCAGGTAAAAGAACACCGCTTTTTTCTTATCTTCTATTCCAAGATGCTAATGGAGTTCCAGAGGGTCCACATTGATTAGATATATTATGCCATATCATCCTTTCTCTTCTTTTTTTCTTTTGCTAATTTTTCTTTTTCTCTATTTTTGTTGTTTTTTTTTTCTGACTACTGTGTGATTTGGCCACGAAATGTTTTAAAAACAGAATTTTTCACAAATTTAACATCTATTTTTTGTCTTTTTATTAGAAATTCTTGTATGCTCCTATGGGGAAGCTTTTGATCCTACAACCTGAAGATAAGTATTCGCCTCCTCATCATCTTCTTCCTCCAGGAGGTGGCCTTTACATCTTGGGCCATCCGCTAGCAGATTCAGATGTTTCATCAAGATTATTGTCGGAAGCACAGTCAGCTTTCCTCAATTCTCCACACCCTCTTGAGATTTTAAGTGATCCTTCTGCTTATGGTTCTGAAGGGACAGTGTACAGGGACCATGACATGAACTCCTACTTGCGATCAGTTCGTGGTGTCATTCGTCAGGAGCTAAAGCTTATCAGGAAGGCAAAAAGGGAACAACGACGCAACATATGGTGGCCCCTTGTGGCTACACAAAATGTTGACACGGTTGCTGTGATAGCACCAGACACTAGGATGACTAAATCTAATCAACAGCAGTTCAGCTTTGCTGGTGTTCTCCACGGCGGCAGGGAAACATTTAAGCGATTTAAGAGGCTTGTTACATCACAGCACATGCACATGCTTGTGGTGCTCTTGTTTCCAGCAAGGGTGTTTTTCTTGGGTGCATTTTCTGTTGTTAATTTAATTTGACTAGAGCCATTTTTTGTCAGTGAAATTTATAAGTGTTTATTCTTTATTCAATATTTCAATGTACAATAGATTGTTCAAGTATAAGAAAATTGTGTCGGAATCGAAACAAGAAAAGGCTTTAGAATTGCTCAAAATCCATGAAGCTCATCTTTATGCACATTAGCCTGAATATTCATCTTTCTTATTCCTTAATATGTTTGAAATGCTGATTGGACTAATTCCTCAGTTACAGTTTCAAGCAGTCTTAAAGGAATGATGAATTGTGAAATTTGATGATTGTCTAATTATTGTTGGAATTTTCAGTTGACTCACATGCTGGTGTTATGTGCTTCCTCAGATCTACTTATGTTTTTTTTTTCCTTAAGATGTTTTCTTGATCAAACTCAAGGTCGAAATCAAATTGGATATGTTAATAGTTCTCAACTCAGATTATCCTGGATGAAGTTTCAATCATGCAATATTCAAAACTCTTTTTTTACTGACATTTCAGTTTGATGTCAAACTGTATTCCTATTGACATTACTTTTATCCTCTTTCTTTACTATATTGTTCACTGTATATTACTAATTTAACTATTTAAGTGCTCTGTTCTCTCTGATGGTGATGGTATGAGAGATGGCAATATCATTTATATTACTCTTGGCAGAAATCTGATACAGTGGTGAGCCATCTGCTTTTTCTTACCAGATTACTCTGGTTATTCATCTCCCAGGGGGCAAGGGTAAAAAATCCACATAAGAAGTACTTCTCACATGTTCGGCGGATATAGTTCTGAAGATGTGGCAGATGAACTCGTTAATCTCTTTTCTTTCCCCTATAATAAAGTAAGTGCATGCTTGATCCGTTATCTTTTAGCTTTGTTTGCAGATCCTCAACAAGTTCAGTTTTGAAATTATCCTACCAAATTAGCTTCATATTTGGAAATGAAGATTGTGTATTAGTAACCTGTTTCCATATTCTTGGGGCTACAATATTTCCTTTGCAGAAGTTTACAGGTAGTTGCATGATAATCCTGCTCACATGACATTTGCATGCTTGGAGAGTTAAATCACCGAGACAGCGATGGATTTTACAAAGTGCACGTGTTTATTAACTGCAAGGTGCAATTGCTTCCTTTCATTATTACCTATGAAGTATTAGTTTCGTTTTCTAAGTCATGCATCCGGTCTCCATCAGCATTGCTCATTCAGTTTTTCCTTCCGTATTAGCGGTAAAGCATGCGGCTGATATTTTTCGCTTCTGCTTGTAGAAGTTCACATGCTGAATCCAGATGTTGACCGACGGATGGGCCAGCTTCACCTTCCACCTTCTTTCAGATCAAGCCAACCTGGTCAATGGTGTCTCTGAAAAAAAAAACAAAGAAAAAAACAAAGATTCAACTTGTCTGGCTGAGGATTCAAAGCCTATCCATTCCCTCGAAGGTGGTAGACCCTGGCTGCTACCCAGGTAAGACTTTCCAGCAAACGTTGATCATTTCACAGTTAGAAGTTTTGATCTGTTAGCAGTCGATATTGATCGATTTGTGGTCCCTGTCGTTGTTCAGGAGGGCTGTGTCATTCTTCTCACTGGAGGTCTTGACCTCCTGTTAGGTTGGGGAAGTGTTGTATTGAACTCAGCTCACTTTTGGCATATGTGATGAAGGATGTGGTGCTACAATCAGAGAAAATGTTTGATACCAGTTACTGGATGTGCATTTTGGTTGTGCATGGTTCATAATAAACAGCTTCAAGAAGTTGGTTGTATCTGCATTTTTGTTGTGCAATTTCAGTAGTCTCAACTGCTAATAACATGACGGAAATTCATCAAGGACAAACCCATTGATCTCTTTTAGTCATCCTTTAGTATACTCTGGAAAGAGAGATGTTTATTTCCAGGTTTCTTTTGTACGTGGATTTTAATTATTCTTCCATCATGTAATAAGAAAAAGGCAAAATAAATGTCTAAATAGAAACATTTGAGTGTCCCAGTTTTCACCTTTTAATTTTACTTATCTTTTCCAATTCTGGTGTAACAAGACGGACTTTCACACTATGTGGTGTATATATATATTTATGGAATATTTATGCTAAAAAATCATAATTGTAAGAGGAAATAACAACTCTTGAGACCACATAAATATTTCAGAAATTAGAAACAATGAAAATTCCAGTAAAACAAAGTGCAGCGATCGGCCTAATAAATTGGGCGGTTTGCCCATCAAGTACAAAATACAGCAAAAATGGGCTCATGAGCCGCCCATTTGGCCCAAAAAGCGCCGTACCCTTCTTTTCTCACCATGTTTATTGTTTTTCCTTATTTCCACCCTCTTTTCTGCTTCCTTTTGTCGCCTTCTCGTCGCCTTGCTCTCCAATTCCCAGGATCTCGATCTCGCCGGAAACCTAAATGCGGCTTCAATCCCGGTGCAGGTATCCGGCGGCGGAGCCAGCTCGAAAACTCCAGGGTTGATTGCTAAATCCAAACGTTGAATTGGTAGAATATGGTAATGTGTCCCAATACGGTCATTTCTCCTTCTTATGTGTTTTATTATTGGTTATCTTCCTTAGCCAATGTCCTTTCTATTCGTCCAATCATTTTCATTCAAGTAGCTTTCGTGATACAAATTGCCCTACAGAGGAAGGGCCAACAAATGTAGGCCCTAATCAGTGGGCCTATCGTGCATAGCTCGAAAGCCTCAGAGATTGGCCAAACAGGAAATTTCACAATTACTCATCTAAAGCTTAAGAATATGATACACATACTGGAAGAAATTATATGAAGTACAAAATTATTAGCTATTGGACCTGACAAATTTTGCACTGTGTTAAATTTGATGTGCTAATTAATTTTTCTAAAAATTTAAATCGTTAAGAAGAGTAACATCATTATTTTTATATTTTTAATACTCTTCCTCGCGTGTGAGCTGCAGACAATTTTGATCTAATACAGTCCACCATATGAACAATAAAGATAGAAAATATGTTTTTAATAAGAGCTTACAAGATTTAAACTCTGGTTCTAATATTATGTTAAATTTGAGGTGCTAAAAATTTTTTTAAAATTTTAAATCGTTAAGAAAAGCAACATCAGTTTATATTCTTATATTCTTAACACACTGGGTAAAGGTTGACAACTGCACGAAATCTCTTACAAAAGCATTTCATTGTATGCTCGGTGCTCTCTACCTCAAAGTACTCGTAAACTTCCCAGCAACAGGGCATCCCCTGCCATTTTTTATTAAAAAAAAGGGGGAAAAGGTATTTTACAATGCATGCAGCAGCACTGAAGTTGGTAGGGAAGAACAGGGAAAAGCTCTGCAGTATCTTTTGTAGATAGGATGAATTCATCATACAAGCAAAATGATCACCCAATTACAAATAATTCATCCTCCCTCCATAAAATCCGGGCGCTTTCCAGAAACAATTCGATGACACAGAGGGGGATGTGACAAAATATTTATAGCTTTTTATTTTTTAAGGATGCCATGAACGTTCAAACTTTTAAAAGAAGGGCATTAAGTTTATAAAGGACTGTCCGCATCTAAAACTTGGACTTCGATTCCAACTTTGACTGGGAATTTGAGTAGAATTTGGTCGTCGCAAAGTTTGAGTTGAACCATTGTGATAAATTGTGGAATAGTGATAATATTTTATCATCATCCAAACTTTTCGATCTTTGATCTATCCTTGGTTGTGGTGTGCAAAGCGTGATGATTGTTAGTTTTGATTTAATTGTTATTGTTAGGCATTTCACATGATCCATCCACTATATATGTTTCATGAGAAAAGGTATATACTGACCGATTTGATTTACTAATCAACAACGCATGCACATCACATGACAGTATATGGTTGCCAGGCAGAAAAAGAGTGGATCATATCAGATGCATGTCCCATAGTTCAAATTTACAAGCAGAACCCTTCTAAATCTAGAACTCAACTAAACTCATGATACCAATCAATTGATACCTAAAGCAAACCACTCACATCCTACAGAACTCTCTCAGGAAATGCCGAGAGCTGAAGGTTGTCATCTTCTCAAATTAGTGAAGTACATAGTATGATTCAAAACTTGAGAATCAGAACTTGAAGAAAAAAAATTCAACTATTATTTCAGGCAGCACTTCAGGTTTCAGATATAGAGTTATTGGAACCCTGATACCTTTTTGGCTAACACTTCTACGTGGTAGCCATGCCTTGTCATGTCAGGTTAAGAACTAAAACCTAACATCTTGTCGCATGAGGTTGGCAACATGGCATCTCATCTGGATCATGTGAGGTTTTGCTTAGGAGATCTGAGTTTCTGAATTCAGATTCAAAACCCTTAACATATTACAAGCACTAAGTCCAAAACTCAATGTCCAAACAAGTCAATATCTTTCTCTTTTCCTTTCTGAAATAAGGCGCCTAACAAAGTTCAGTGCAAGCTCTCACCGAAAAAAAAAAAGTTCAGTGCAAGTACCCAATTTTGCACTACATGTGATCTGACTCATTGCAGACAAACTATTCTGGAGTAAGATACTGATGCCACTACTATTAATATGGAAAACGGAATAAAGTATCCATCCATCGCAATCAGCATTATTCCATTTTCGATCCATAATGGATGCGCCCTGTTTGTTTACATGTGATCAGTGTTAACGGATCTTATGATTTTGAGCTCTCCTCTCTCTCTCTCTCTCTCTCTCTCTCTCTCTCTATATATATATATATATATATATATATATATTATATATGTACTTGAATGAATAGAAAGGGTAAATTTTATATTTGGTCATCCAAATATGTCACCTATCTTAATTTAGTTATCCATCTTTACTTAGTATAATGGATCTTCAATCTTTACTTTGTTCTATAATTCCAATTGACATTGATATTTTATTTATAGTACAAAAAATATAATAAATATGAATAAAATAATAGAATATTTTTATAAAAATAAACCAATAGCTCCTCCATCCATCAGTCGAGGGTAATTGAGGTTCCACTCATATTTTATTTTATTAATATATTCGTACTAAAAAATTATATATATATATATATATAAACTAGGTCAATAGAATCATTTTTAATTATAGGTTCAATAAGGTTTTGTTGTAAAATGAAGTTGCAAAAATAAAAAGTTTGTGTAGAATCAATCAAATTAAGCCGATAAAAGAGATATAAACACTGAGTTTAAACTCTTAAATGGCCACTTGTAATCCTCTCTAAATTTAACATGTCTTGAGCTCCTTCTTATGCCCACCATGCATAAATTATTGTTATGGTACAATTAAAGTTAGGGTCGTAAAATAAGGCCTAAGACCTGCATATTCTTCACGCTCCCACATGCATCCCATCATCAACCATCACGTCCGTCCATCACGTGATGTGAGCCCACCCTTTTCATTTTGTTCCGTTCCATGTCTCCTACAATTCCAACACCATCTCAAATCACTAAACAAAAGCTCCCTAATCATATATATCCTTAAAAAGCAATGTTAAGACCTCCATAGCCACCTCAAAATCCACATTATTATTAGTTCAAGTGTCATCTTAGTGATCGAGCCATTTGTTTATTAATGTGGGGCAGTTGGATTAGGATCCCCTCTCTCTATATGGAAGCTCTTCGATTTCCTTTGCTCTTCCTTATATGGAAAATAAAAGCATAAATTAAAGTTATATAAATCAAAATAAATGTTTCTATGGATAAATATAAATTATTAGTATCTTCTCATGCTCAAATATCAGATTTTTGCAGTCGAATTTGAGATCTGGGTCACTGAAATTTAGAGATGATTCAGAAATGTGACTTTTTTTGTATAAAATCACTTAATCTCGTTTAAAATTTTAAAAATAATGTTTTTATATAAACTCGTTTCTAACATTAAAATGATAATGTCACTATGTCAGATCCGATAACAGGAAAAAAAAATTAGAGGAATGGATAAGAGTCATGGGATGAACGTGCACATCGTTCTCATCATAATACTGTTCAGAACAATTGGAGTTTAAAGAATGTTATAATTGCTAGAATACTTACTCTTTCCAATTTAAAATTTTGTCCCACTGTTGTTTATTCCCTCAAGTCAGATACCAAACCACTGTTACCTGTAAAGCAATTAAAATCACTGTTTTTTTTCCTATTCAATTGACCTGCTGGAATCAATGCAAATGGACAGTCACAAAGCTGCTGGCTTTGTGAACTGTCCTTATGGGTTTAATATGACTTCTCAAATTGTCCATATGAAAATAAAAAGAACATGCACAATGATGGAATCAATGTGCACTAATTAATTTTGTGATCGATTAATTAACTGCCTAGTGGAATTAAAGTCATCTAGAGAGCTTACTTAAGGAAACAATACACAGGCACACAAATACATATGGTTGAATGGTTGTTGGCCATGGGGAGTCCACATTATTGTTCAGTACTGTTCTTCCTCCATCTGGTGGAAAATTTTGCAGAAGTCGCACTGTGTAGTCTGCAAAAAAGACTGTGCAGAATTCACATGACGCTCAATCAAGTCATGACAGATGATCTGAAGCTAGCATCGGAGAGCATTAGATCCTTTTCAACTGTGCAGGAAGAATCTCCATATTACAGAGATGCAATGCACGCATGATATCAGCACTACTGTTTTCTTTACGGGATTTCAAAACCCTCCCCTACAAGTCCAACCTGGCCGTGCTCATTATTGAGCATTGGAAGAGTCACAACAAAGTTCCATGCTGACACTAAATATTAGCACTTAGCATTCAGGAACCCTAAAGAATATCTATTATCTGCTTCACGCCAATGACATTGGAGATTAATGATCGAGATTGGTGCCTTGACTTCAAAGTATGAGTTTTCTGAAATCTTATGGTTGCATTGGCATGAAACACTTAAATAGGTCAACATGGCAACTATATGATTTCTTCAAGCTACCCAGTTTTGCCATTTAAAACTACATACAATTATTGCACAACCATTCAGTCATTCACAAGATATTGGATGAATCAATATTCAACACCATGTAGTTATTATACATTAATTCACTGGAATATTTTTTTTTTGTCCTTTTTTCTCCATACAAAAATTTAAAAAGGAAGGGGAAAGAGAGAGAGAGAGCATTGGATTCCAGATGACTAGGCTTTAAATGTTTACATGGCTCTCATGCTCCTCCATAAAAGGACCAGGTCAATGCCTCGACAAATGTACAAAACATAGCCATGTATATCAGTTAGGCAATATCCAATACACAACATCCACTTCTGCCCAGTACATAATTAGTGCATGCTGACCAAGTACAAGTGATCATATTTTGAAAGAAGAGTAATAATATTTATCATTTCATCTACTTCCCTCTAAGATTAAGCCTTAAGGCTGACGAGCATTATTTAGCAAGTTGAAGTCTGAATTATGTTATATACGTTAGCCACAATTGTAGTATTGCACTTTGAGTAGCTGCATGCTTCACTCCAGTAAGCATCTTAAATTACTAACATTTTTTTGGACCTCTTAATTAGGAAGCATGTAACAAGCTCAAATTGTTAAAGTTGAAAGAGTGGAAAGGCTTTGGCCTTTGGAGTGCCCAGCTTAATTATAATCTTCATGTCGACCCTGGGAGACAGGCGGTATCAGAATACTCCAAACAACATGGATCCTTTCTCTCACCTCCTCGTTTGACACCCCCACTCCCTGTCCTTCCCCTCAAGCTGTGCACTTATACAGTTGCACTCCAAATCCATCATCATCACCACCACCACAATGAACACATCAATACCTAACATGCGAGTTGCCATTTATATATTGTATTTAATATAATGTATAAATACATATAATTAAATGCGTAATAACATATTCTTTGGATTTCAAATGAGAAGGAAGGACGATGTAGAGGAACAACAACTCATGACAGCACGGCCTATGTGTTTGAGCAGCAGTCCAAAAGGAGATGGATAGCACGTAATAATGGCCTGCTTTAGGAAAGACGGGTTACAAAGGTGGCATGCACCTCGTTACATGTGGTGCACACTGCACACTGCATCCGTCCATCCCTCCCCTTGCAATTGCAGTAGGCCCCTGATCAATCTTTTCACAACACTTATTCCCTGTCAATTATACCAACTCATTAATTCCTTTTCTGATATTAGTTTAATCATTAATTGTGAAGAAGCTCCGATTCAAAGGATTTGCAGGGTTTTCGTAAGGGGGAGAAGGGATGAGCTCTCGGTGAGGGCAGGCGGGATGGTTGGAGGGTTGTTGGATTTGGTTCATATCAGCAGCAACGGCAGCAGAAGAGAGAGAAAGAAAGGCAAACAGTACTTCTGGATTGATGTGATCAAGGCCACGTGGATTTGGCCCAGATCTGGCTTTCCAGCAAAGTTTTGCATCTGATGCTGCTGCTGGTGTACCATGAATAGAATCTGTGCAGTAAAAGCTTCTGGCTGATTTAAGACTTTGCATGCCTGATAGGAGATCTTAGCTGCTTGTGTAAGATTTATGACATTTGTTGTCCTGCAGAGCTTGTGGATAAGGACTTTGCAGCAGGGGCTGCTTGTTGTTGTTGCTGTGCCAAAGGACTCCGGCTGGATTGATATCACCATCGGATCACTCATTTGTCATTAGAATACTCACCTCGCATGGTCAGTGTCACCCTGTGAGCGCAACTCCAAACTGATGCCTGATGCCAACTGTTGTCAAATTGCAGAGGTGGTGGGGGAGGAGTTCAGGAATTCTTGTTGTTACTTCAATGGGCCAAGGAATGGTGTTGCCAGATTGATGTCACACTGCATCATTCCTTCTTTATAAAACCACTATTCTCAATTCTTAATGGTGTAAACAAACTGTCTAACAAATATGAAGTTGCAGGCAAAAGAAGGAGCTTACTGATCTGGTGATCTGTACATTATAGCCCAGGTAATAACAATGAGGAATCTGGAGTTCACAACAGTAAAGAAACTAAAAAGTGGTGATCTAAATGTGCTTTGGGGAAAACATGAACAGCTGAGCGAACAAAATTCCCTTCCATATCCCTCAAAGAACTGTACAGTGCACAAGAAAAAAAAATTCAAATGGCCACAATAATGTCATCTCCCCACCAACTGCATGGCGTGAGTTCCAGCTTCAGCAGCTCAGTGCCTCGTACTTCACTGGAATGGCCCTATGTGCCAGCATGCTCTCCACCACCGCCATGTCGCGGCAGAAAACACCTTGGAACATTGAGGCCGCCGCTGCTGCCGCCGTTTTCTCAGCATTCAAGGAGCATTCTTTGCCACTCAGACTCTTCCCCATTTCAGTGTTATCAAGCCCCGTGTCCAAGGAGCATTCTTTGCCACTCAGACTCTTCCCGGTTCCAGCGTTATCAAGCCCCGCGCCCGCAAGCAGAGTCACGGCCGGCTTCTCTGATTCCTGGTTCTGTTCTTGAGCAACAAACTTCGTCTCCACTTTGGCCATGCCCGGGCCCCAAGTTGCAGTTGTTTTCATTCCAATCGGTTGCGTTGAAGCTGTGGCCTCCTTCATTCTTCGCCTCTGAGCTGCCTCCTCGTCCATAACTGCAGTCATAATGCTGGAGTACCCCTTCTGCAACATCCGGTAAAGGATCAATGCTGACATCTTAGCCTGATCCCTGATGGCATCCAAATCCCTGTAATCGTCGGCGAACTCCAAGCGTTCCATAAACCCGGCTGCCTTCTCCGGCTTATGCTTCAAAGTAAGCAACAAGTGTGCGCGATCAAGTTCGGATCGCGTACACCCGCGCCTGACGCCAATAAGCGCGTAGTAGTCCACGTTGTAGCCTTCGCCGGCTTGCAGGCGACAACGGAGTTGCTGAATCCGGGCGGTGAGGGCGCGAAGGCTTGCAGGGACGTCGGGGTACCTGACGTCGATGTGTGGCCGCCATGGAGGGCCGGGGAACTTGCGATCACGGAGGATGGCGTCGTAAAGGAGCTTCAAATGGTCGAGGTCACGGAGGCACTCAGGCAGAGCGCCAACGGTCTCGAGGAGGTCGGCGCGAGCACGGAGGGCTGGGATTAAGGAGGTATCGATGGCCAATGCGCGATTGCAATCGGCGATGGCCTCCACGAGGCGGCCGACGGCGCGAAAGGCCGCGGCGCGGCCGACGAGGCATCCGGCGGCGAAAGCTCCAGGGATGCTGCGGCGACTGTCGAGAACCTTGGAGAAGAGGCGTATGGCCTCCGCATGGAGGCCCGCGTCCAGCGCCGCCATGGCCGCGGCGCGCTTCCGCAGCAGCTGCTTGATGCTTGAGAGCAGCTGCGTCGCGGACTCCGACTCGAGCGGCCGCGCGGGAACGGAAGCTCCATAGCTGTCGTCAGACCAGCAGACGGACTCCCGTCGGAACGCGGCGGAGGCTAGACGGCGGCTCGTCTGGAGAAGAACCATGGCGTCCTCCATTAGGCCGAGGTGGCTACAAGCTTCGCCGAGCACCAAATACCTGCAAGAACAGAACAAATCAAGCATTCGTAGCCAATCATCTAACAGTCACTCATTGGATAATTAGGGCTAAATTTTCTCGATCTGCTCTGATTCAGGAAATCTAGTAGAGTTGCAAGTAGAACTTGAAACTTGTACCGCCAAGTAGCCTTACGTGCTTTGTTTAAGTTGAACACAAATTAAGTTGTAAAGTTGAGAGAATAAATATGTCATCTTTTTCAGTACTATTTGAGTGTATGTATCGGCTGAGCAACTTTGGCTAGCTCTTAAATTTAATCTAATTGCATGACTCTTAAAATCAAAGTCCAATTGAGATATTTCTAAAAATATTAATATAACATTTTCTAAATTCTCTAGTACCTACTATTTGAATTGGCAATAAAAAAATATAGTTTTGACAATATACTCTATATAGTCCAAATTTTATGTGCCTTCAGAACACCAAAATCTAGGCTTGTTGGTTTCCTAAGAACAACTTTAAAAGGAGCAAAGTTTTTGCATAGAACAATGAACTTAATCATTTATTTAAGGTTGACCATTTAATTAAAATTTGGCTCACTTAACCAGAAAAAAAAATATTAGGAAACCAAAGAAGCGCTAATTAATTCTTGGAGACTGCAGTTACCGTCGAGGTGCGCTTACCTCCATTGGCCTTCCCTGCCGGAGTTCTTGGACAGTCCGGCGAGCACCCTTCGCTTCAGATCGGAGACCGAGAAGCAACGAAACGCGCGTTCGCCATCGTCCGACGAGGAGCGCTCGCGGCCGGGCGACAGCAGCTTAGCGCGCTCCTTGCTGAGGGCGGTGGAGCCGGAGTGGTCGCCGGAGGAGCCGAAGGAGGCGGAAGAGCAGTCGTCGCCGCCGTCGGAGGATCCGGGGCTGGCCATCTTGTAGCTGGGAACGTAGTCCCGGAGCATGTCCGCCACCTCGCGGAAGCGGCGCAGGAAGAGGAGGGAACGCGCCTTGAGCTCCAGCGCCTCCTCCAGGCGCGGAGACACCGCGAGGGCCGCGTCGAGGAGGCCGACGGCGGTAGTGACATTGGAGAGCTCCTGCGTGGCGAAGAGCGCTCGGGCATCGCGGAGGCACTTGTCGACGAGCTGCTCACCACGAAGACGGGACAATATTAGATAGCGATGCACAGGAAATTGGCGGATACCGAAGAACACGGAGAAAACTGCAAGAAAGATCAAACTTTTATATATAAATCGAATGCCAAAAAAAAGATCAAACAGACGGCAAGTTCTTGTTTTTTCTACATAAACAAACTAAAGAACACGAGAGAAAGAGGAAAGATGGCAGTGGCATTGCAGAAAACGAAACACAGCGATATTGCAGACAAAACCGGAAGAACCAAGCAAAGCAACTGGAACCCCGCAGTTAACTCCGAAGCGCACGGGGAGTAAGCGAAAGCCCTCTCACCTTCTTGTTGGTGAGCCACCAGTGCTTAATCTCCCCGGGCAGAGAGGTGGATGCCGCCATTGTCATCACAGAGACATCACCTTCCCACCACTCTCCAGTCACCTCGTCACAGCCAAAGGACCTCCCGGTAAGCGACCCGAACCCCTCACCTTTGCCTCATTCTGGAGGATTGAAAGAGAACGAAAGTAAAAAAAAAAAAGAATGCAAGCTTCGCCTGGCCCTCTCCTCCTCTACAATCCTCTCACTCTCCCACTCGCCATCCCTTTTCTTTCTTCTTCTCCTCCACCTTCCCCTTCGTCTCTCGCTCCCTTCTGCTGCTGCTCTCGCAGTTGTTCTTTTGAGTGTGAAGGCCTCGCAGTCGTTTCCCTGTCAAAGAACGCTTCGATCCTTCAACTTCCTCGCTGGCGAAGATGCATCTCTCCAACTCGATCGCCTCCCCGGTCATATATACATAGTAGATTAAACAAATGAGCCCCTTTTTTACGTGCAAGTCCGTGTGGTTCATTCTAATTAGTACCTGGTCCACTGCTGCCTAAGGTGGTGGAACATAGAGTCAAATATAAGGATTATTTTGGTAAATTTTCTCTAAATTATTACGATTTTTATATTTAATTTTAAATTATAATTTTTTTCTTTTTATACATAATTTTTTCACTTAATCCTCTCGTTCACTTTTGTTACGTTTTTCATTATTTTTTTTATTTATAAAAAAATTAAATTATCACTCCCTCCAGAAAAATATGAAATAATAAATATAATAAATAAAAAATATTAGAAGGATTAAAATGATAAATAAAAAATTATCATTTATGAAAAAGACTAAATTACCCTCCTCTAATTTTTTTTTTATTTTTCATTTTTATATTTATTATTTGATGTGTTATGAAGGGAGAGATAATTTAGTCTTTTCATAAATAAAAAAATTAAAACTAATGAAAAACATAATAAAAGTAGATTAAAAGACTAAAGTGAAAATATCACGATAATTTAATGATCCCAAAAATAAGTTTCTAATTTAGAGTTAAATGCAAAAAATCGTAATATTTTAAGGAATATTTACGAAAATAACCCTAAACATAATTGTTGAAGGAAAAAAAAATCCTTATCAATTCATCATTTTGGTCTTTTGGATCAACTAATTTTTTGAAACAAAAGTATTTTTTTAATTTGTAAAACAAAATATTCTAAAAATTCGCATCAATCATTGTGTATGCTAATGTCACTGTTTATGAACTATAAAAATTATGTTAATTGAATAAGTTATCATATAACAAAAAAAAGGTATTCAAACTTGAATAAGTAGGGTGCACATTAATTTTTTTTATACACCGGAGACTCATGAAGTGAACAATGACATTTCCATAATGAAGAAAAGGAATTGGTATGCTATATTCCACCTTTATTTTAAGTTCTATACTTTTTATATTTTGTAGTGAGCTTAAAATTTCTTAATTAACTCTACGAAAAAAAGGTCTTCAAGACGAAGACGAATTTGTATAAAAGTTCATTCTAGACGCGGTGCAATAAAAACGCCATTGTCATATTAATAATTAAATTAATAATAATTTATTGAATATCCTATGGTTTAAATAGTAAATTCGATCAGTATGATCATAAGATTCACAACTTGATGGTTTAACTCATTGGTCCGATAAATCACGATTGATCTATCCTTACATTTTTCTCTCTAACATTCTTCATGGTAATAAAAAGATAATAAAGTTTACGTGACCATGTCATTTGTATGTTGTTGAACGAAATGGCAATAAACTCGTCACATTTGCGTACCCTCCGTTGCATGTACGAAGGCGCAAATCTAATAAAATCTTATGACAAAAGCACGCCATTGTTGTCTGAACGGCTGACAAAATCTAACGATGGAGCCCACAAGAATTTTGTGCCATGAGATTTCCCATGGATCGCAAACAAATTTACACGTACTTCCATCTTCATCTCTCACTTGCATTTTTGTTTTCCTGCAATTTTTTTTCCTTGGTGACACTTTCCTTATTTTGGGTATTTTTGTTTTCCTTATTTTTTTTCCTTGGTTGGACTATCGCCAATATTGACTCGAATATTCCCATTTTCGTGACACTTTCCTTATTTTTGAATATTCCCCCCAAAAACGAAGAGATCAATTTAGCAAGAAACTGGACTTAAATACGAATATGCCAAAAGGTTAGGGACTTGTGCATAAAAGAATTAGAAGGCGACGTGATAAAAGCGGAAATTAAAAACGAAGAAGCCATTATTCTCACGGGCCAATTTGCCATCGATAGGGAGGTGACCAGATCGCGGTGGTAGGGCAGTAAATAGACGCATTAATTCCCGAAATCTACTGCATTTCCAAAATTAGCCCTCGTTGCTTGCGTTGTTCGAATCTGGACGGATCAGGAGTTGGTTGCCCCACAATAGGTGCATTTTGGGAAATGGAGGTGGTTAATAGCAGCCCCATGTCACTTGGTGAAGAAAGTGTTTTGTCATTATTAGAACCCATAATTTTCTTGATTAATTTAAGCTGCTAAACAATAACTACATATTCATTTTGAGAATTTTTTTTTAAAATTTTTCGATAATATTTGACATGCTGAAAATGTTTTATTAATGGCTTCTCCACATTAAACAAAATGTTGTATAATTTGTGAAAAACAAATTCACACAATAACTAACTCTTACCCATTTAATATATTATGAAAAAAATTATTAATTCACATTTTAAACGTTGGCATTTTTTGCATAATCAAAAGACAAGAAAAAAAGTACTTTTTTCTAGATAATGTCTCGAAATCAAATTTTCAAACAAACTGTTTTTCCATACAAAAATATAATGGGAGAAAAACCATTTTCCTTTCGCTTGAGAGAATTGTTCTCTTAACCAAAAAAAAAACCTCAATTTTTGGCCTCCTCCCGAAGATTTGAGTTTGTGAAATCAAATGGAATTGAAATGACTATAGTTTAAATTAGCATTAATGTGTCCTTTTATGCTAGCATTTTCTGTATTTAAAAAAGATCAAAATTTCATCGACCACTGATAACAAATATATTTTCATTTAAAACAAGATTTTGAGAAGATTATAAATATAAAATAATGTTCTTCCTATTAATATAAATGTTTAGGAAAATTGATAGAACATTTTAATTTTGACTGTGCTGACTTTTAGATGAAGGTTGCGTTTAGGATGGCTTGGCCACACAGCATCTGACTTCAGATGAGTTTTTTTTTTTTTTTTTGGCAGGAGCTCTTATCCAGCTATCTCACAAAACACAAAATTTATTGTGTTCAACAGAATCTGTAGAAAAAAGTAAGTAAAAAAAAATTCACCAAACAACAAACTAAATAAAAGCAAGTCATCTGTCTAAAAAAGCATCCTCCAAAAGCAATCCCAAACGCAGCCGAAGTGATTAGTCAACTAAAAGCTTGGTATCAAAGGTGGTAACTAAAAAATAAAGTAAGTAATTATATTGAAGACACAAATAAATATGTTAGAATATATGCTCTAGTTATTTATACTTTGATTATACAAATCTTAATTAATTAGAGTTATAATAAAATATAAAAAATAAAAATAAATTGTTTTATGAACTGAACTTCATATTAATATTTTAATATGTTTAATTTATATTTAAATTTAGTAGATACTTTTTTAGATTTCTAAAGAATAAAAATTATCTTATTTTGATAATGGTACGATAAGTTGTGTGTGAAATACTGCAAATTTTGTTGTCAACAGGAGTAGCGGACTATTGATATGAGAAGAGGACAACTTCAAAAGGTGACAAATCTAATAGCTAATGAGAACGAGGAGTGAACGTTCTCTGCAATGTTAAAAATTACAATCCATCTATTTTTGAATACCAACGTCTATGAAAAAATTGAAGGATAGACTTCTGGATAAACCCAGGACATGTGAAGTCATTTTGTTGCAAATCTTGTATTCTTCTCTATCTTGATTTGTGAACATGAATTGTAAAAGATTTTTTTTAGATTGAGTCTGAGCTCATTTGTGGTAAAGATTTGATCTTATCCATGAGGTTAGAGAAAATATTATGAGTGTTTATTTTTTTAAAAAGGTTAAAAATGTGCGAGTGCAAACTTTCTAAAAGAAGATGATGTCTTGCCTCTTAAAGTAGAAAAGAATGTGCTATAAAGAATTTCTTCCTTAGTTGATATCAAGAAAAGTTTTAATGAAATCTTCGATGATTTTAAAATAAAAAAGTCGGAACAAAACATAAACGAATGTGTGATTTTTTACTTTCATTGCATTTACATTTTTTCACTCTTCTTCCTACTTTATTATGAATATAATTTAAGTATTATTTTTTTTATTTTAAAATTTAATAAATTGATTTTAAATTTTCACGATGATTTTAATAATATATATAATTTTTTTAAGACTTGTTCAGCCCTTGTATTCTGATCCAACAATATATATGATACATATAAATTTTAATAGGATGACTAGGAAAGAATAAAAGCTATACACTTTTCATTTCAATTTTTTTGTGCACACCATTACCACAAACACGAAGAACGTATAAAATGAAAAGACCATAGTTGTCCATTGTTTCTTTGCCCAAAATAATGTGAAAAAAAAGGATGGATCCCCTCGCCCTTGACGAGGGTTCTGTTCTTTATCTCCAAATTCCAATGGTAAAAAAGCCAATCCGAACCCACCTACGCGGGACCCCCACCCCCTATCGGAATGACACATCATCAACGTCGACGTGGACGACAGCTGTTGGATCGTGGAATCCAGGTGTGCAGCGTAGGTGTGTTCTTGGAACAGTTGTCCGAGACCTAGTGGAATGGATGAACCCTAATCAGCAACTAGGGTTTCATAGGGGGATATTAGACTCATATTTCATAATAATAATAATGGGAGAAAACGTGTGGCAAGGAGGGGGCAGTTGGATTGGTTTTGAGTAGATTTGCATTGCAATATTGCATGCTTATAGATATTGGATCTTGTCTCCGTATGCCAGATCACAACGTATACCTTACTGGTATAATTGAAAGATTTCCAACAGAGATCACATATCATTTCTCAGGGATCGAGATTTTATTTTGATGGAAGAAAAAAAAAATATCCTAACTAGATTGAGAATTCCAGGAATTAATTAAACTTAATATATAATAGTATTTTATTGACAATTTTCTTGTTCGTAAAATGAGCAATGATTCCTCATCAATGTGGAGAAAAAGAATTTGTAAGCTTAGGACATAAGGGAACAAAAAAGAAAATGTTGCTGATATAATAGGAGGAATCACAAAGTGGACGACCGCTCCATCTCGATAGATAGATATGTAGATATATCGCAATACGAACCTGCTTGGGAATGGTACAAGGACTTAACATTTTGGATCCAAATCTTGGTAGGTTATCCACAAGGCAAATGTTTGATTATCGGTTGTCTCGGGTTAGGAACCATATATATGTTATATGATTGCGGTGGTTGGAATGTCACGCTTTCATATCTATACATCACGCAAATAACACATTACATGATCAACAAGGATTAAGAGTTGAGAGTGGAGCGACTCCTCGTTTAAATAAGTTTTTGAATTTGAGTATTCGTGAATGTAAAAAAATTGAAAATCTCGTATATAGTTATTAAATTAGTTGAACTCGATGATGGGTTCAATTTTTTTTGTGAACAATGCACATAATTAATCGTTAGCGCCGCACTAGTTAAACGGTAAATACCATTTTAAAAAATTGGGGCTGACAATTTAAAAAAAAAGAAAGAGGAAAATATATTTTTTTGAAAAATCATAACCTAAACTTTTTGTCAGCTTAGCCCAACTTGCAGTGTTTGGCCGATTTCAGACACACTTGCAATGCTGGAGTCCCAGTTTTGGAAGGGGCCACTGCATGTCCAGATGCACTGGTTTCCTAATGATATTATGCTTTCTTTATCCTCGGTACTCCTCAACCTGTTTGCCTTCTGTTCTTCATTGTTTGCAGGCATCTACCATTTCAGAAACATGCATACAAATTAACAATGCAGAAGTTGTACGATGATCATGATTTGGGTCCATGAACTGGAGCTGAAATTATGCATGTTTTGGTAAGATGGGGCAAAGCCAAACGAATGGCGATAACTAATGAGGCAGTTCCAATCATAAGATGGGGGGCATTCTGCAGCAGCAGGGTACCACTCCTTTGTTTTAATCTTCTCCGAAATTATACGTGCTTTGCAACACTGAGAAATGGGAAGCTTTTACTGCTTTATGTTATGTCACCTTTATTGTCAGATGAGATGCATGATTAACATATTATGTTTCTACTTTGTTTGCAGAATTATTTGTTTATTTATGTAATTTCATATTAGTTCCATATAGGGAAGGTGTGATATGCATGCAGTTGATGTGGATTCAATCTGTCAAAAGTAATGAATATGCATCCTCTACTTTTCTTGTATACTTTTGGAGAAACCACGTGAGAAAAAAAATATATATGTTACTATTTTTCGAAAGTTGTTATTTGGATAAAATTGTTTAGAACCGTGCGCTCTTGTGGCTACTTTTCTTTTTTCATATATAACTTTTTTTATTATAAAAAGATATCCATAAGTAAGATACAAGAAAAATAAAAGACTACTTAGTGAAAATTGAATTATAAATTATTTGCTCAAACATTATTTTTTTGTCAGTATAAAGTTTATTTATCCTTTTTTACACTTGTGAAGAAATGATGCACACTTTCATCTTTTGATTACACAGGAAGAGTCTAGACTCTTGATCTAATACTAAGAAAAATTAATCAATCAATAGAAATATAGTGTAAGAAGTCATAGTAATGTAATTCCGCAGCAAGTAATTGTTGAATTAATGCATATTTTGTTACTTTACTATAAAAAAATAAGAATATTACAGTGGCCACTATATTAATATTTTTTTAGTTATGTTACCTCTGAAAAAAAACTGTTAGAATATAAAAACGAGTGCATATCAAAGTTCTACAAAAGAATTAGTAGAATATAAAAACGAGTGTGGAAATGGATTAGTAGGTCGGCTTTTGAATGTATTCTTCAATGAAATAGTTCGTCATTTTTTTATATATAAATCATTGCGTAATGTTGGCGTCAATTGTAGTATCATATTTTATTCTTAGAGGGGGTTTCGATAAAATAATTCGAGGAATTAATATTAAAAAGGAAAGTTCACTTGTGACCATGCTACACAACTTTCACGTAACATTTTTTATTATGCAGTACGTTTCTGATTTCCATCATTTTTAACATCAAATTATGCTTATTTCTACTTTAATAAATTCTTCTTCGAGGAAATTCATGTTGACTCTATATCAAATTTGGATTTTGAATTGTTTGTCTAACAATGAACAAATAGAGCAAAAAAATTTGACTTGTTCATCGTTTATAGATATTAGACAAGAAAGTTATGATATCAAGAGAGCCTTCTTTTTT
Organism: Pontederia crassipes; assembly: GCA_030549335.1. NCBI lineage: Eukaryota > Viridiplantae > Streptophyta > Magnoliopsida > Commelinales > Pontederiaceae > Pontederia > Pontederia crassipes. Next base: position 13,999,376 of record CM060188.1, on the reverse strand, counting down.
CTTAAATACAAGAAGCATAATAACTTGAACTTTAGGGCCTCTGAATACAAAATATCAAAGTGATCTCATTGGACTAGTTACCAAATTTGTGGAAGGTTATATTACTTCGGAATATATTATGAGATGAATTCCTCATTGGATTAAGTTTGACATATTATCAACACACACACTGTTTTCTTTTTTCTGCATAATAATTGACTAAGGTTATGCAACCACAGTGGCCAGGAATGAACTTGAGAACAAGATCGCACTGTTTGCCATCATTTGAATCGTAACTTCTGCAGGAATGTTGCCAAGCATAAAAAACTTCGCTCTCTCTCTCTCTCTCTCTCTCTCTCTCTCTCCCTCCCTCCCTCCCTCCCTCCCTCCCTCCCTCCCTCTTCTCTATGTCTCAATCAGTGCCAGCTCTTCCTCTAGATCTCACATGCCATGCTCCATGCCTGACACCTATGCGTCCGACTCCAAGCACAGAAGAACAACAGTGCTGCAGAAAACGAAAGTTGCAGCAGTCATAAAAGATCAGCCCAAGGTCCTCAGTTATTGATGCAAAGAAAATTTGTCTTCAACTTCAGAGCAATAAAATACTGTTTCTCTCCCAGCATATGCATGCATGTGTCGATCCAATTATTTCTATTTATTTTATTTTTATGTTTGTGGTGATCCAAACCTCTGGATCCTGCAGAGTTGCAGAGAGTTGATTAAATTACAGACGTTGACGATACGCTGGCAGTAGCCCCCATTTCTGCTGGGCATTTTGGGTTCCACTCGACACAGCTGATCAGTGCTGCTGATCTGATTACTCCATGCACGAGCATGAGCTGTCTGCAAACGGCCGCAACTACATAAATCGGCAGTGACGAAGAGAGATTTAAGTATGTGCAGCGTGATCCGTTGCTGCTTCAATTACGTAATTGAAGCAGCAACGGATCACGCTGCACATACTTAAATCTCTCTTCGTCACTGCCGATTTATGTAGTTGCGGCCGTTTGCAGACAGCTCATGCTCGTTTCATGCCGCAAGGGCCGCCACCAGCAGCAGGACTACTTGCTTGAGCTGCCACGGCGGTGCTTTGATCACGATCACGATCTCATTTCGTTTCCCTTCCTGATTAATTAATCTTCCATGCAGGAAGAGCCCAGAGATATCAATGAGGAGGGCAGATGGAAGGAAAAAGATGGCCATGGCGGGGCCTCATTCAATTGCTTGGGATGAATCATGTGCTCCCATCGCTCCTCCAGAGTTCAGGTCTTTACGTCAGTTGGTGCACTCCACAGTAGTCTTATATGATTTGTCTTCTCGTCGACAGTACATATTATTTGTTACATATGACTATATGAGAACGAAAAAAGTATGTAACTCATTTCTTACTAGTACATACGTCCACTATTAAGCAAAAGAATTGATCGTTGGTATCCAACTTTTCGACTCATCCCAGTCAAACTTACTATTCAGATTATTTTGTAATAAATTCGACGTAGAATATAGTGCACTGCATTGGTAGACAAGAAAAGAAAAAAACTGCACCTGATACTAAGATCGTTTACATGGGTTGCATGCACCACTTGCCACTTTTCATGGTGACATTGGTTAAGTGTTTGATCACTTGTAAGATTCTTTTTTTTATTATTATTGAAGTTCTTGGTCTCTCATCTTGTTAAGCAAAGCAGAAGTTGTAGTTAGGGGCCGGCATGCATGAGCATGATTATTCTCTCTCCACTCTCTGGCAAAAGACAACAAAGCAGAAGGCAAATTTGAGTTCCTATATAACAAGGATAAGTTCATGTAACACCCAGCTAAAAGCCCCAATAACCAAGGCAGGGAGGGAGGGAAGCATGGTGCCCCCCATTTGGCAGTTCTTTGGCTGAGAAATGGAAACAGAGGCCTGCAATTCTGAGAACCAGTCCAAGTTCAGAAAGCTTTTTGAGAGCTGGAGTGACATCCACTTGCCTCTCCCATCCCACCACAGAGCTGGCCTCGCCCCAGGAGCATGACTGGATAATAATGCTTTGTTTCTACGATGTGGCCCTGTGGTCTCTCTCCCCCCTCTTTCTCTCTCAGCACGGGGATTGAACACATCTGTATGCTTGCCAAGGGTCACCTCCTCAGCTAGCAAACAAACTGATCTGCCAAAGGAGGCCATCTTCTCATGTGGCATGTGACCTTGCCCACCCACTCTCTCTCTCTCTCTCTCTCTCTCTCGATGGGGTCCTTGACTAGTTGCTGGAAGTGGGCTTCCCTTCTACGAAAGCTGCAGTCAAGTGAAGTGAGTGAGCAATAATGCATGATCTCTTTCCGGTATATCTGGTAATCGAGCTGGAAAGGTACATCCTTATAAAAGTTTTCATCACTTTTTTCTCATGAACTCATTCACTTTTCCGCAAAATTTTTCCTTCTTTTTGAGTACCGGCGGCAATTACTTTGGCCACCTACTGTTTGTTGTCTATCGATCGCCAATTAGAATGCAGCCGGAGAACTATTTTACAAATCCCCACTGAAGGAAAATGTTCTTTCTGTACTACGTGTTCGGATCTTCAAAAAAAAAAAAAAGTTAAACTGGCATTTCGATTTTATCAATAACCTCTTTAAATGGAAACATGGTCAAAGTTCTCTTGCGGCCTTTTCAGAATCCAAGGATGCTGAGGTGGGGGCTCTGTGTGGTCTGGGCTTGGATTGCATTGCAGTTCAGAAATAAATATGATGCCACCATGATAACATACTTTAAACTATTGGAGGAAGCCTGAGAGAATTGGGACATCAGAAACTTTGAGTCATCTAATAAGTGAAAGACATGACTCACTGAAGCTAAAAACTGAACCACAACAATATGCAGCAACATATTAATTAAATTCTGCTTGCTAAAACACTGACTAAAAGTAGCCAGGCTATGTTAAATAAGAATGACCCTGTGAGCCTGAAACAAATGTTTGTTAAAGGCATGCCTCCCATAGTAACAAGCCTAGACAATATTAAGATCAGAGAACTCTACCAATACGCTTAATTGGTAGATAATAAGTCCAAATTCAAATCCCAAAAATATCACTAGAGATGCATTATTTCTACCGTGTTATATTTTTGGCAATACCAATATTAATTGTCAATAGTTTCGGACAATTAAAAGAGAGAATCCTGCTAGCTGACTTGCCGAATTTTTAATCTGATACTTTAAATTGCAGAACAAGTTTTGGCTTGAAGACAAAATAATGGAAGAAGATATAATTGACTCTGCATTATATGTAAAATAAGTATCTCCATACATTATCATTTAGGAGTTTCTAAATCTACTAATCTCACATCATGATTCCAATGCATGCAGCAAAGATAACTACATGCTTCTCCTAAACAAAAAAAGAAAACTACATGCTGTAACAGTTTCAACATATACAGTTAAACAATAATGAGAATAAGTTGAAAAGACAGATAAACACAACAGTGGGTCCTTTGGAGTTCATGATAAGGGTAGAATACAAGTTTCCCGGGTATGAACAGATGCGACAACCAAACTTAGGTAACCATATCAATGGAAAACACTCTCACTTGCATCCATCATATGTTAGAACACACAACATAAAATGTGTACACTTCCCCGAAATTCTAGAAAAGACATCTCAGGCAACATAAAACAACAAACTCGCTGAGATAGATCACAAGAATAATCAGGTTAGTTTAATTGCCAAAGAAGCAGGGAGTCTTCAGGAGTTCTTTAAGTATACAACAAGGGAAAATCTTAAACAAAAGAGGAAAAAAACTATTTCATTTTTTAGAACTAAATATCACCGTTTGCTGTATTCATGTAGAGAGGTTTCACTGTTCCAGTGACAAATTCTGAATTATTTTTCTTCAAGTCAATAGTGAAAACTTTGCATCAAAGTAGGGTTGGAATAAAGCATAAAGAGCATACATGAGTAATTTCGTTGGGTTTATATTGTACTAACTCAGGTGCGCCAGGATCAAATATTAACGTTGCGCATTCCCCACATAACATTTGACTTAGCTCAGGAATCTCAGCTAAGTAAAACTCCATCGACAAGTTCCCCTTCATGCAAGCAAGCTAGCAGAGAACACACCCAACTGAATAACATGAGTAAATGCCAACAATGTGTGAGTTTTCTATACAAACCCGCAAGAGTACCAACAGTTGTTCCTCCACCTAGCTGAGCTATTGGGATGCAGGATCAACAAGATGGCCATGCCACTAGGCAGGTTCTCCAATTCTATACAAGCTTTTTCTCCCCAAAACTGCCTTGAAGATACATATAAACCTTGAGACCGACCTGAAAAACCAGGATGCAAGCAGCAGGTTGCTGATACATGCTGATCAAAGCTGAGACAGACAGAAGTGTAATGTGCTTTCATTGAGTTCCAACTATTCCATGTTCAGGATCTCTACATCAGGAGTTGGTAAGAGATTTATGTGAAACTAAAGCTCGCCCAGATGTTAAACAATGTATCATCTGAAGGCAATTGTTACAATTTTCTCCATGGAGAATGGCATGGTGGTCATAGCGTTGCAGCCAAGGACGACTACCACACAATTTTCCATAGTCATCCTTCCCTTCCCTGAAAGAAGGAAAAAAAATTGACAGAAAAGAACATCAAATTAAGTAGTCTCTACATCATCTGGAACTGTGAAGGCAGCTGAAACCATATTCATCCCATGTAAACATGGAGATCTGTAAATACTCACTAGGCTGGTGTTCCTTGAAGTTTATATTCAGAAATAAAACTAAAACATGTCTTGATCTTGCTAAATGATTTGTCCGAAGGATTAAACCTAAGAGACTCTTGAATCTTTTTTTTTTTTTGAGAGGAAAAAGGATTGACCACCAGGTTCCTGGTTGTCATCCAAGTATAATTATGTAAAGGAGATGATATACAAGTATGAGCTCTCATCAAGAAATGGAAAAGTATATCAACTATCCAAAGAAGAAAGGAGATGTGGTGTACAATCCGCTCTGTCTGGAGACTCTTGAATTTATCACCGAGTATGCATAACTTATCATAGCTGGTAAGTCATAATAAGTAAATTCATGCCAACCCCAGTGTCAGTATGCCAATAGAATAAATTATAGGCTTACGAAAATAAAATTTGAGCAAAAGCATCCAGAACAAGAAACAAATAGAAAATAAGACCTAATCTTCTAGAGGACAAAAAGAAATAAGAGCATACTATATCATAGAATTTAGCTGAAAAGATAGATGTCATGTGTTTATAACTTGTATAACAAATAAAGTATGCCAGTGAGTCCAGTGAGTACCGCATGAAGTACCAATCTAAGCATCAAAGCTACTATCAGCAATTATGAAGGCCAGACACTCATCAGGAAAATTCAGGAATCATATATGATATATCTCCTCCCAGTCCACAACGAGGATCATAGGCGCCATAAATTTGTAGCCAACCAAAGATAGCAACTAAATTCTCAGTACAAAGCTAATAATAACCTGAAAGTTTTACAATAGACAGTAGAAAAAAATAATGATCAAAATAGCATGATGGAACAAAAAAATGTATGATAATTGAAATTCGGTTTTGAGCAACACCTGATGGAGGCCATGTTGAAGAAAACATGAGGAACAGATTTTCCTTGAGCATTCTCCTTGTGAAATACACTGAAGTGGTAACAGGTAGGCTAGGTAGACATACTTTGTTTCAACCTACAAGTTAATTGGCAAAATACAAGCAGTTTCTTCATGCCTAAACAATTCATGTTCAACTGTGGAGCCTTGCAACCATTTCACAGTTTCTGAGCACCTCATCTTCTAAAAGCAGCATAATGTTTTCCTCTGTCGATAATATAATGAAGAGAATAAACTTCAACCAGGATATGAAATCAAGCGATTCCTTTTTTTGTAACTTTCTTTATGCACCTTTCCGACAAAGCAAGAGAAAAAACACAAAGGGAATGCTTTTTACCATGTCAATCGTGTCAAGTATGCTAAGATTAAAATGAGTCAGCCTTTGGATTCACGGCCTCCCCCGCGATCTCAGAGATCATAAAAAAGCTGTCTTTTTTCATCAGACGGCAAAATTTAAGACCAACAATTACAACGTATGCATGAAGCATCACGCTCCATAGCTCCATAATTTTACACAGGGAAGTAAAAGAGAAATAAATAACGGTACATATCACAAGCAAACCATATTAAGCATATTAAACGCAGCCTCCGCCACTACTAGCGCCGCCGCCACTGCCGCCCCCGCCGGAACCGCCTCCGGGTCTGAAGTTGGGGTTCATCTTCTCAAAGTATCCGATGGACAAAAGTGAGAGGGAGAGCTGAACCTCGTCCTTGCTCCACCGCGCGGACGCGTTGGGCCGCCTCATCGCCGGCAGAGGGAGGGGCGGAAAAGGGGCGGCGATTGGCGCAGCTGGAGCGGGGCGGCGGAGGGAGGGACCGAGGAGAGGGAGTAGGTAGAGGGAGTGGAGCCGGCGGAACCCTCCAAGGGCGAGCACCACCGCCCGGAGCTGCTGGTTGCCGCACCCGATGTTGGCCCAGTGGCGGGTGCACACCGCCTCCCACAGCCGCTCGTCCTCCGCTAGCCTTCGCCATCGCCGGCTCACGCAGGCCGCCGCCCCCAGCGTCCGAGCGTCCGCCCGCTTCAAAATCTCGAGCACCAGGTCCTCCCCGAGCTCCGCAGTCTCTTCCGCCGGCCGCGCGACCTCCTCCTCCTCCGGACCTCCTCCGGCGAGCCGAGACTTCTTGCTCCTTCCCGCACCGTCACCGTGATCCGGCGGGAGCTCTCCTCCATCGGATCCGTCGATCGGGGGCCTCTTCATCGGCCGTCGTCAAGGATTTGGATCTCGGTGTCCGGTCCGTCTTATCCCCTTCCCTTCCCTTCCCCACTTCGTGGCTTGCTTTTGCAGAACCCAATTTGTTCCGAGGGGTTAGGAAATAGGGACCGCTGATGCCGTATAATTACGAGTCTGTCCTATTTGTCTCTTAGTCTCATTATTGTTGTTATTGTTAGTGCTCAACGACAAAAACCGTATACGATATCGTAACCGAAAAGAAAAAAAACGCAGTATACGATGCAGTAAACTACTTTCCTCACATGAGTTGGAAAATTGGGAAAGCCGTGATAGGAGAATAATAAATCTTGGAAAAATAATTATGAAATTTGGATGCTAGCGGATAGGAGGCTTTTAAAAAAATACTTCTAAATTATTTTATTCAATTAGTTGAATATAAATAATTTTGATATGGATAAATTCTAAGTATGATTTTTGGAGGAAAGCGATAGGAACCATTCGATAAGGAAAGATACATTGAACAAGAAATAAACAGAAAAGACGAATAAATTGATCGAGAAAGAGTTTTTTTTTTCTTTTTTGAAGAGAAAGAGTTCAAATAGCTTATGAAGAGAAGGCTATGTCAAGGGAAAAAGTGAATTCATTTTTGTGTCGCATGCATTTTTCTTATTATTTACTTGTGATATATAAATTGGAATAATAAAAAAATAACGTTTTCTGCTTGCGAACTCAGGAAATTTTAATTAATCAGAAGCAATGGTATGCTGAATAATAATAATAATAATAATAATGATGATGATGATGATGATGATGTCCCTGTTTCTCTCATAAAAATGCATGTATCAAATTATTATTTTTTAAATAAAAATAGTTGAAACATAAGTTCTGGATTTTTAATTTAATATAATATTATAATGGGACACCACTCATGTAGCTAATCATAAGAATACGCTGTGTGGAAAACATAAATAATAAGAGTGGCTATTTGTGGAATGCAATTAACTATATGTTAATTAAGACAAACGTCTACACACGGATCAATGTATTAGATCAACTGTGTTTAACAATAGAACAAAAAGAAGTCTTACTGAAATTCACTGACTTCATCGTAAAGGTGTAGGATAGAAAGCACCGATGGTGATTGGTGTGTTAAAATCGATTTTATCAAATAAAATTAGTCTTTAAAAATGTGAAATCATGCAAATAAGAAAGATAAGCGAGCAACAAATTATTTGTTGACGAGATTCGGTCATCCTCTACGTCTCCGATTTTTCATGTCTTGAGAACTTTATATATTTACAAGCAAGGCCATTTCTATCATTTCTGTATAGGAAGAGTAACTTTTTACATCTCATGTCTTTTTTTCACATGTAAGGCATAACTCTTATCACAATGAATCACTATTTCTGTGTTACAAAATCTAAACTCAATTTAACTCAAGAATGCTCCAAGGGCTTGAATGATAAGTTTTCAACTTCTTTTATAGATAATCTTCGATAAAATGACAGTTGTGCAAATTTTTTAATAATTAGAAAGTATGAGTGTCCTATCAACACTAAAGCGAACATCCGTTTCACCAAAATAAATAGTCGTTACACTATTTATCTTTTGATGTTGCTTCGCTCTGACTATGTAGTTGTTACTCAGAAAAAGCTCAAAGCATACTTGCAAGTTGAAAAATGAAAACCCTTTGTCAAACTGATAGAACGAATCTTATCAAGGCTAACTTCTCTTCCATCTTACACCTTGGCTTCTATATAGGTCTCTATTGGCTTCATTCAATCTTTTGAAAAAATTTCTTGTGGCTTCCTCTGATCTTCTACTAGGGGTAGAGCTAGTATTCATCTTGTCAGTTGGCATACAGTTCAACTCCCAACAAGCTCTGGCGGCCTTAGAATTAAGCAACGTGAAGACATAGGGGTCAGCATCCTTAATTGCTATAAGAATCTTAAATACCCTAAATGGGGAACAAAATCTCTTCACTGAACTTATGACTAACAAATATCCTATTTTATATCCCTAGTTGCTACCGCATCACTCTGAATATTCTAAGCTCTCCCTATGTTAGGAAACTAATCCTGGTTATGACCAAGCTCAAGTTAGGACTTACCAAGGCAATTGGTGATGGCCATGGCACTCATGCTTTCATGGACCTTTATGTTTTATGCTTACTTACATAAATGTTAATAGTCCTCTTGCCTCTATGTGTGTTGTGGATTTTATTTCTAACTCGGTAGGGAACATTTCTTTACTTTGTGATTGTTTTGCTCCTTCTCTTATTGATAAAATATGTTTTATCACGTTGCCTTCACACTCCTATGATGATCATTGGATTTGGGCGCCAAACACTTTTGGCATGCCACATGCTAGATCTGTGTATGATTTCTTATGCAAGCCTACTTTCTTTGGATGGCCAGTCCGGAAAGTTTTATGGACAATTCGTGTCTCCCAAAGATACGTCACTTTCTTTGAAAACTCTCACACAATCGATTACCTACTAAAGATATGATCGCTCGTTTTGATAGTAACAGTTCTCTCTCATGTACTCTATGTGGAACTTCTATTGAAATAAATAATCATATCTTTTTCACTGCTCTCACTCCTCTTAGTCGTGGAAGACCTTCCAAACTAAAGCAAGCTTCACTTTTTGACATATGCATAATTGGGACTCAGATGCTTGGATCGCTGAAGGCGACCACCTCCCTTCTCCCACTAAAACTTCCTTTCTATTGCTATTTGCACTTTGGAATTTGGAAGCTTAGAAATGACGCTTTTAAAATTTCAAATTGGCAACCTTGGCTGGGGTTTGAAAGTGTGCTCTTGCTTAGTACTATGAATAAACAGATCTAAGTTTTAATGACATATAAAATTATATTTTGATGATATAAATTTTGAAAGATTAAAATTAAAATGCTGAAAAAGTTTAAAGAAAAAGAAACAACTTTATGCACTACATTTTGATTAAACAATAGACTATAATCTTATTAGATTCTGGATGAATCATAAATATCATTTGTAGAGAATCATGTTAGCTATCCATAGAATCCAAGATTATATAATTTGGATAATTGTGTAAGACGTTATGCTCAAAATAGTACAGATCGATCAACCTGTCGGTCAAAGCAAAGAAGGTCGGTCGAATATATACCGGTCGACCAATTGAAGATGCCGATTGACTGACAAATACATGAGCTTTCCCGGTCGACATCAAGATGATATCGATCGACATACCGATTGACGAACTGATCGACCGATCAACTGCGATAATTAAATAAATCAGCGCAACGGTCATATAGACTGGTCGATCGGTCCATAAATGCGGTCGGTCGGCCCCCGGTTGGAATGAACAATAACGGCTAGTTTTGAAGAAGAAATTTGTGGAACAAATTCTAAACGAATTTTCACATGCTAGAGCCTATAAAAGGAGTGCCAAAGCCAGAAGCAAAGGCACCCCCATCTAAGCATTGAAGCAAAACTTCAAGAAATCAAAAGAAAATCTTTTTCCTTGAAGTTATCATTTTGAGCTTTCTTTCTTTCTCTCTTTTCTTCTTGTGAGTGTTCTAATGTAAAAGAGATAAATTATTTTTCAAAAAAATTGTGAGAACTCCTGTGTAAAAGAGGTTCCAAATTTTACCTCTTGAGCAAGAGAAAAGATTAGCTTCCTAGAATGAAAGATTGTCTTTCCTCTCGAAACGAAGAAAATGTGGTTGATGTAAAAGGGCATTCTTCTTTGTCCCATTTGAAATTAAGAAAGAATTCTAGTGAAATCTCCAACGATCTCGAGGTTAAAAAGTCGAAGCGAGGACGTAGGTCAAAGTGTAACCGAACCTCGTCAATAACCACCGTGTTCACTTGTGTTTGATTACTCTCCCTCGCTCTCATATTATGTTTGATGTGATCTAAATTGCATTGATTTAAAATATATTAAGAATTGATTTTAAACTTTCATGACGGATTTTGTGAAAACGATATTTTCAGATTGAGCATCAATTCATCTCTCCTTTTGGTGCCCTTTGGGATCCTACAAGATCCACACCCCTAGGGACTTGCATTCTCCCACACTCACACCATCCCCACAAATAATATTATTAGGAGCCGTTTGACGCATTACCGATTTAGTCAACCGATAATTTAGATTCCTACGTAGATAGATTACCACTATTTAAATTATCGGTAATATTACATTACAGTGTTTGGTAAGTACTGATAATTATAATAATCGTTAAAACAGACGGTGACAAAATTACTAAAATATCCCTCAAAATTATTTTAGATTTTAATAACATGTTATTATAAATAAATAAAAAAAATAAAAAAAGTGAATATATATATATAAAAAGATGAGACAAAATCAATAGTTAACGGTAAAAGATTCCAAATAATAAAAAGATGAAGTTAAATGATATTTATTAATAAAATATTAAAATAAAATTTTAATTGAATGAATATTTTCGTCAAAATACATTCTCACCGACTAGTAATTTGGAAAGACATTTTTCCTGCCTGCTATCTAAATTACAAGTGAGGTGGTAATTAAGATTATCAAAATAATTAAAATTATCGGTAATCAATCGCAACCAAACGAGGTAATATGGTAGGCCTTGAAAATTTTAAATAAAATAACTGATAATCAATTTAGATTACCTCGTACCAAACGACTCTTTAGTATTATATGATGAGAGCCCCTACATCAATCTTAGTTCAAATTGAACTTTGACGAGTCTTTCACCAAATCCATTCAAGATGGAGAAGCTGGTTACATTCTTAGATCATCTAACGCTCAATTTCAATTTGCAGGTGTCACATCCTTTACTTTTCACTCTGCTTTGGCCAGTGAAGCATGTAGTAGAAGAGTAGTCAGAAAGCTTATTGTTGAATCTGATTGCCATGTTCCAGTCCAGATACTCAATAGTAAGACTACCTGTCCTTAGCGAATTCGCAGCCTGATTGAAGATATCTTTAACTTTTTTTTAGATTTTGAGACAATAGTTTGTATCTACCTCAATCCGCAAATAATATAGCTGATTTTTTTGTTCAACTCGGTCGCCAGTCACAATGTGACATTTTTGGGACATGATCCGTCTCATGACATCCTTGAAACTACTGTACTCTAACTCACTTTCATAATAATAGCTCTATTTAAATAAAAAAAACTTGTTACGCATATCTAAGTAGTTGTTCATTCAAGATGATTTACAGTGTCGATGCTCTGAACAGGTGTCCACTCATTTCATTGATCATCCATTTCAGAATGTTCAATCTCGGTCCAAAATGGGCATTCTGGCAGTCTTCTCGATCGTTCGCTCCAATCATCAGCTTTTATCATCCGTTGTAGAAAGCTTGCAGTCTTAGTCTAATGCAGATATTCTGGCACTTGTTCGCTATGCGTAGCGATCATCCATTTTGATGTCTTGATAGACACAGAACATAGAGAGTGTCCGACAGATCGGACGTCCGTTGTATTGAGAGCTTTTTTGAAGTTATCATAGCGCTCGTCCGCAAATTTCATCGGGCGTCCATTTTTTCTATAGCGCTAGTCCGCAAACTTCAATGGATGATCGCTAGGCATAGCTCATGTTCTGATGCATAGCGCTAGTCCTCCAAAATTCATATATCTCAATTGAAGTATTTAAGTACGTAAATAGGATTACCTCATTTGGTTTTAATATCATTCTAAACAATCTTAAAATGAGTTATTTGATATACTTCTTCTTAAGTTCTCGATGATTTTGATAGTTTTATTGGATTTGAATTCTTGATAGCTTGAAATGATGTTCTTAATTTGTTGTCACACAAATTGATTTATTTATCATCGATGTTTTGAGATGAGATGAGATGCTGCATCGGTGTTCTTGCAATGTCCCTGAACAGGACAACATTTCCTGATTCAGTTTGCCCTGCCTTCACTCTGTTCCAGGGCATTGGTTTTCTTTCCTGATGATATTATATCGTATTCACTTTGTTTCTTCCATAACATGTCAGGAAATAAAAAGATAGGTCATAATCCATGCAAAATAAAAATTCTGATTTGCTGACACTCATGTTAAAAGTGTCTCTAAAGCAGAACTAATAATATATAAGTTGCAGTCTTAATAAGGAAAATGTTGATTCCACATATGAAAGGTCTGAATTTCTGCAGTTCTTGGAAAAGAAGTTCATGCTCCATATTGCAGGTATGTACATGTAGCAAGAATACAACTTCTCACATGGAAATGGCTGCAAATGAAGATGTACTTAACTGTGAGCTAGTCCTGCAGATTGATAGTAGTAAATGCAAATCAGTTCAACATTTGGATCATAATTTGATATGAAAATTTATTTCTCAGATTAGGAAAAAAAACAATGTCATCTCTAGTTTTTACCCTGTCATCTCCATCATTTACGCAAGTAGGCCTTCGTGGAGGAAGTCGATGATGAGGAGTTCGCTGCGGATGCAATGAAATGCGAAGATTAATCTCATATGCTCAACTATACACCTTGGTAGTTTCAAACCAAACTTGTACCGTTACAAACTCTTGGGGATTAAAGTGTTAGAGTAAGGTTCAAAGTTCTAAATTAAGTATCAATGAACTTTTTTGCTGGAAGAAGGGGTGCAAAATTGGACACCCTTCCTGGTACTTCTACATCTTGAATTATTTCTTCTAGCCTCAGCAAAGAAAGTTTAGTTGTTTTTTCAGAAAAAAAAGAAATATTTCTATTTTAGTGAGTGCACCATATGATCATTCTTTCGAAGTGATTCATGAACAATATTTTCTTCTTCAACTATCAGTATTTTGAGAAAAGCATCGTAGCAATTTGTCAACTTTTTTGGGGTTCATATGATAACCATTCACTTACCTTCAACTTGGGTTTCAATGTTTCGGTGACAGTTTTAGCTTTTGGGCTTGTGCCTTGCTGCATAAAGAAAAACAAGTTGAAAGAAGCTTTAGAAGACATCTTGGAAATGATTAACCACATGAGCAAAGTAAAAGAAGTTGCAGACAGATGAGTTCCTAATATATTTTTGAAGGACAAGCTCCATATTACAAACTGCTACTACACAATTACGTCATCACAATCATTTTATTGCCACAAGAACAAAACTGAAGCACAATTATGTTGTGGTACAAACTCAATGAGCAAACTTTATAAAGGTTACCATGCTCTTTCTGGCTTATCATTTATTTGACAGAATGATTAGGTGCTCATGTTTTCTTTCTTTTTAAGAAGAAGTTTGCATTGATGTCATGGACAATGTAGGTATCAAATGAGCTAACCTTGCCAAGGACCCAATCAGCAGAATCAAAGTAGGCTCTTTCATGATTCTGAAAGAAATAAAAACCAAAACAATCAAAATAAGGGATTAGATCAATGAACTAAAAACTTTGCTGACAACTTTTCCCAAAACTTTGCTTATACTTCTACAGTTATAAAAGCATGCATGTCTTTACATCCAAGAGAACCTGCTAATCCATGTAGAAGAATGCTTTCTTGTTGTTCTTTTTGTAATACTCAATGTATTCTGACTGGTGGGTACTTAGAATATTTGGAATATGATCATGGAAAATAAATGATATGCAGCAAAATACCATGCAGACAAAATAATTTCTGACCAAAGAAAAAAACATGCATAAATGAACTTGTGTGACAACAAATTAATGAATTGAAATGACTGATGCTGTTACTGAAAATAACAGGCACCCATGGCTGATTAGGTATCTGGCAATTAACTACCATTCAAGAACAAGAAAATCTTAACATGGAAAACTCACCATTGAAATCAATGGTTTTTTCGGCACAACTCCTCCATATCTTTTTCCCGAATATGCCTGTGGTTATGCCACATCGATCGAGTCACAGAGAATTATACGAAAAAAAAGAAGAAAATACTACTAGGTTAAAACAAAAACAAATCACAGGGGACATTGCAAGTAATGATACACCCACTTGTAAGTTAAGTTAATGAAAAGACTATTATTATCTGATAATATGGATTGACCAGTATCACAGTCGTAGGTGGGCCTTATGTTCATATAATCAGGATAGCCAATCCCAAATATGACCTGGATATCTCGCCTACCACCGAATACGACCAACAACCAAATCATATTCTTATATTTCTCAGAAGCATCCGATTTTTACCTGCACCAGAACTTACTTAAATAATTGCAAGTATGCAACCATCTCTTCAAGCACACACTAGCAAATCTGCTGTCCTGCCACATTCATATTTTCACAACTGGCAGACCTGTCGACATCCTCAATTTTCCTACTACTACTAGTTCTACCACAGTAACTGAGCCAGTAATTTTTATTCCCTACCTAACAGTAGCAAATCCGCTGGGTCTCATTCTAACAAGCCGTAACATCAATATACCAAATTTTTTCCCCTCTACGGTGATGAAACCCGATCAGAACTTCCTGATTATTCTGATGGCCGAATTTTGAGAAAGTCCAATTCAGAATAAATCAATAAATAAAAAGGGCCAAACTGGAAGATGTAATGTTTCTGTAAAGAAGGAATGGAAACTGTTGCCGACAGTTTCATTGGAAATTAAGAACCTTTTGGTCTTCGGCCCCCTTAATTACTTAGCAGATGGGAAATGTTAAATCTAGAGAGTAATCTAAAACATGACAGTGAACCGAGGATTCATGAACACTTTGTATATCAGAAGATACCAAGAAAAGGTATGACGAGAATGTTCACCTCTTCACCCTGGAAAGCCATGGTCTCCTCGTTGCAGCCTGCCATCTCCTGCCCTTCCTCCCTCTCTGCACGACGAAGACAGAGAGCACTTTCAGGTCCGAAATATTTGAAACGAAGGAGAAACTTTGAGGCGTGGCACGCAATCTCCGTTGGATGTACAAGAAGGATTAACTAGTGAGAAGCCGTTGAATGATGAATTCTATTTACACGGGGGGGGGGGGGGGGGGGGGGGGGGGGGGGGGGACACCTTGAGAGTTGAGACGATGGAAACAGGGAGAGAGGGAGAGGAGTAGGAGAAGAGGAGATGTGAAGGGAAAGGGTGCAAGCGAACACACACTATATAGTTTTGACAGGGAAGAGAAACGGGCAAAGGAAGGATAACAAGGATGTATGGTGTGACAAATGAGAATCCAATTAAAAAGGTAAGGCAGTAATATGATCAATACGAGAGAGAGAGAGAGAGTTACTATTAAGTTAACACAAGGGAAGGGTCATGGATAAGGATAGAAAAAAGGGAAGTGCGGTTAGTTTTTTCTTCCGTTCAAATTTCAGCATCCGGAAGGCAAGTAATTTAATTTACGACGCATTCAATTCGCGCCTTAAAATATAAAAACTTATTCAAACCCAATCAATCAGTCACACCCCATAATATATTGGCAGCTAATTGAGGTTAGTGAAGTCAATTTTTATTGTCACGTTATCATTATGCATATGATGATCGTGACATATGTCTGTATGGTTGGCTCATGCATGCAACATTTGGCGACCATCTATATTTGTCACGTGCAAACGATTCCGGTAAAAAGGAAGTGTGGATTGCCGCCGACACCCTTTCTTTCTTTCCGCTCCATGGCTGTCTACTACATGTTGGTGTGATGATGATGATAATATCCATGGTGGACTCGGTCGGGGGATTTATTGCTTCCCTTTTTCTTGTGTGTCTTTCTGATTCCTTTCCCTGTCCATGGACCATGATCCTTTTTTTTTCCTTCCCCTTTTCCCATTTCCTGCCTTTTGATTGCTCTTAGCGTTTTCTTTCTTTTTCATTCTAGTGTTATATAATATAAATTACATTTCGACTTGAATACAATTACTTAGTTGTTATATAAATCAATCATCTTTTTATTTACAGTTATAAATCAGTCAACGTGTAAGCCTAGGACGACCATTATTGATCATCCATGACTCAGTACAATCATTTACTTGCTACAACAGGATATTATATATATGCAACTTAACATGTGTAACAAATATAGTGAATTAGGAAGGTACAACCTCAATTCCTGTAATTCAATTTAGTGTACACTTGGACTGCAACTTCTTCTTCTTCTTCTTTCTTTTCCATATTGAGCATAAATAATTTCTTGCGTGGACTGCCTTCTGCCTTAGCCACCCCTCATGGTCTTGGTTGCTGCAGCAGTCAAGATTGGCTTGAAAAGGTTCTTCATGATGGAAGAAAAAGGGAAAAAGATATATTGGTTGGTTAATAGCAACAACATCTTGCAATCTTCTTCTTCCTTTTTTTTCATTCTTCCTCTTTGCTTTCTTCCTTCTGCAGGAGGAAGAAGACAATCTGGCTTTTGTCACATGAATTGTATCACTCCATCTCTCTCTCTTTCTCTCTCTGCCACTCAATTTTTTTGGTTAATCTCCTCATGAATTTGACGTCAAAAGGTCATACTTCCCTCTTCAGGATAACAAGAAATTAACAGTTTCTAGTTCCTCTTTAGCTACCCCATCTTAGATATCAGACAAGATCTAATTAAAACTTTTTTTTTTGCTGCTGGTCGGCCACCTAATTCGTAACTAGCACGTAAACTAAATCCAACAGGAGAAATAACTCGTGGCTTTGGATTCTTTTTTTTTTTTCGTCCAACAAGATGCTCAAAATATTAAAGAATAGTGATTACCATCTGAGGTCAGTACTGCTGGTCTGTGTGGAGTGCCCGGCTCACGAGAAGTCCATATATGGACTTAAGTCAATCAATTTAAGCATCGTGTCCAATTATTTGCTAACAATTTATTAAAATCTAAGCCGTCCCGTCAAATTTTAAATTTTATAATTGAGGCTTTTGATGAATCACAGTGCATAGCGGAATGACGTCGTATGATCCATGTAATCGACTCCATCTAGTGGGATAAGATTTTGTTATTATTGTTGAGGCTTTTAATTAAAAAAATTATATATAAGTGATGTAATTCTTTATTCATGTTGATGGTTTTCAATTAAATTAGTTATACTGCTTATTCTGCATATTTTTAAAAACTTTTTCTTTCTTTTTTTTTAAAAAACTATGTTTTATATTTAAATTATTTAATCCATATTGCATTCCGCCACGTCGTCAGCAGTCTATTTCTAATCATTGAGTAACTGTTGTGTGCCAAAGTTGTGGCTTTTACTTCAAGGAAGCTGTGAATGAATGACCCCTCGCCGGCTGCATCTTTCACCGTTATGAATCAATTAATCAACTGATGACTTTGCCAAAACAAAACAGTAGAGGAACGAGTACAAAATAATAGATCCTCTGACATTGTGATGGCTTTAATTAGGATATGGTTTGATTAGAATAGTATTGGCTTTGCTCTCAAGTCAAGTCACCAAAATGTCCACGCCTAAACAAAGTTTGGTATATTAGTATTACAGTTTGCGTGTGTGATGACTCCAAAGGGCATAAAAAAATGTTAGGTTCCTAATTCAACTATAATTCTAATTAGATCACTTCGAAAAGATCAAGTCTCTAATAAATCACTTGGAGGGGATCAAGCTTTCAAGATAATTGTTCCAAGCAAATATCAAAAGAAAATTGTATTCTCATATATGATTAAAAAGAGTTCCAAAGGACCCTATTTATAGGGTAACCCAAACAAGTCCTAGTAGAACTAAAAATAAAATAAAAAGAGTGCTACTCAAATTAGGAAGTAAATAACTAAAGTGCTAATCAAACTAGGTCGTCAAACTAGGAAGTACATACCTAATTCTAATTAAAAAAAATAAACTAATTCTACTATTACTAGGTATAGGAACCTATCATTCCCATCTCCTTTAAATTAACCTTGTCCTCAAGACTGAGCAGCAACAAACTCAGGAAATCTTCTTTGCAGAGATTAATAACGTTCCCAAGTAGAATCTTCAACTGACGAATTCTCTCATTTAATCAACCACTCAGTAATTGCATGATTCTTTTGTTGAATAAAACGACGCTTCAAAACCATTTCAGGTATTGCACGAACATTGCCTTCTGAATCCAATTCAGGAAGATGATGTAGCGCAGAAACATTATTCCCAAGCTTCTTCTTAAGACAAGAAACACGAAACACTTGATGAATACGAGATGTTGAAGGTAGATCAAGACAATAAGCTACTGGCCCAATTCGCTCCAAAACTTTATAAGGCCCATAAAATCGAGATGCTAATTTTATTGAACTTCGAACAGTAACAGAAAGTTGTTTATATGGCTGCAGACATAAATAAACTAAGTCTCCAACTTGAAATTCCCTCTCAGTTCGCTTTTTGTCAGCTTGTTGTTTCATTCGAGATTGAGCACTAGTAAGATTATCCTTTAATAGCCTTAGTACTTGGTCTCGATTACGTAATTCAATATCCACGGCATTAATAGTAATAGCGCCTGTTGAATATTAGGCAATAGCAGGAGGAGGATATCCATACATAGCTTCAAAAGGAGTAAATTTTGTTGAAGAGTGAAAAGTTGTGTTGTACCACCACTCTGCCCAAGGAAGTCACTTCACCCAATTTTTAGACTTATCACTTGAGAAACAACGAAGATAAGATTCCAAACATCTATTGACAACTTCAGTTTGTCCGTCCGTTTGAGGATGATAAATGGTGCTCATCGTCAATTGGGTTTGTTGTAAACGACAAAGTTCCTTCCAAAATTAGCTAGTGAAGACTCTGTCTCTATCACTTACGATTGATCGTGGCACACCATGCAACTTGACAACATTTTCAATAAAAATATTAGCACCAGTAACTGTCGTATATGGATGAGACATGACACAAAAGTGAGCATACTTAGTAAGGTGATCCACTACCACAAATATTGTCTACCATAAATATTGTCTGCGAAGAAGGTAAATCCTCAATGAAATCTATAGATATATCTACCCATGCTTTAATAGGAATTGGAAGTGGCTGCAATAAACCTGGACTTGCAATTGTTTTCCTTTTATGACGCTGGCAAACATCACATTCAGCAACAAATTTCTTATGAGCTGAGTTTGGCACTAAAACCATTCTACCTTTATATAGAAGATTTCTAGAGTGCCAAGAATACGGTGAAACTGAAAGAGGTTCATCTTGTAACCTTTGAATTAAGGTCTTGATAGCAGCATCCTCTTCCCATTCTTGACGAATAGAATCCAAAAGGGCAGTGGACAAAATAGATATAGCATATAAGGTTCCATGCCCAGGAAGACGAGAGAGAGCATCAACCACAAGATTTTCAGTTCCTCTTTTATAAGTAATCTTCATAATCATATCTCAATAATTTAGAGACCCACTTTTGTTGTAGCATAGAAGTGATTCTTTGCTCTAATATATGTTTTAAACTATTGTGATATGTACGAATCTGAAATCGATGACCAATTAAGTAAGGTCTCCATTTAGTGACAGCATGAATAATGGCAAGCATCTCTTTATCATACACAGACCAATTGAGATGTGTTTTTGCTAGAGTCTTGCTAGTATATGCAATTGGTCGTCCTTCTTGCATCAACACGGCACCAATCTCGACTCCTGAAGCATCAGATTCAATGACGAATAATTTATCAAAATTTGGCAAAGCTAAGACTGAGGTTGTGGACATAGCAAGCTTAAGTTGATCAAAAGTCCTTTTTCATCATCATTCCACTTGAAAGAATCTTTCTTCAGCAAAGATGTCAAATGGTGCACTTATCTTACCATAATCCTTCACAAACTTGCGATAGTATCATGTTAAGCCCAAGAACCCTCTAAGTGCTTTAACTGTATGAGGAACGAGTCACTCAAGCATTACTTAAATTTTAGATTGATTCATTGAAACGCCCTCATAAGAGACAATATGGCCAAGGTATTCTATTTGCGGTTGACAAAAATTGCATTTAGATTTCTTAACAAATAGTTTATGCTCACGAAGTATAATAAAAATTATCTTCAAATGAGATAGGTGCTCCTGCAAGGATGAACTGTAAATGAGGATATCATCAAAAAATATTAGTACAAATTTCCGTAAGTATAGTCGAAAGATGACGTTCATCAAGCTCTGAAAAGTGGATGGAGCATTAGTTAACCCGAAGGACATGACCAAAAACTCATAATGTCCATCGTGAGTTCGAAAAGCAATCTTTTGCACATCGGCTTCATGTACTCGAATTTGATGATATACAAAACGCAGGTCGAGCTTAGTGTATAACTTTGCACCTTCAAGTTCATCAAGCAACTCATCGACCACTGGAATAGGGTATTTGTCCTTGATAGTGACTTTTTTGAGAGCTTTATAATCCACACACATACGCCAGGAACCATCTTTCTTTTTTACCAATAACACCGAAGAAGAATAAGGACTAACACTAGGACGAATTATTCCTGCTTCAAGCATTTCTTGAACTATTTTTTCAATTTCAGCCTTTTGAAAATGAGGATAACGATATGACCGAACATTAGTCGGAGAAGAGCCTGATAAGAGGGATATTCGATGATCATGTGATCGTTGATGTGGCAGTCCTTCTGGTTCTGCAAATATATTTGAAAATTCTGAAAGCAAGGGCTTAAGTCCATTCTCAATAGTTAACGGTAAATGTGTTACTCCCATAAGTTGGAGTTGAATAATATAACCCCTTTTTTCCTTCCGAAGTATTTTTTCCATGCGATGATTTGATATAGAATTGACCTTGCAACATTTTCCTTTTAATATCACATTTGGCCTTCCAATTCAAATTTCATTATTAATTTTGAAAAGTCCCAAGTGATTTCTCCCAATGTACGTAACCACTCAATACCGAGCACAACTTCGTAATCATCAATAGGTAAAAGATATAGATCCACGAATATTACCTGCTCTTGTAAAGTGAGCTTAACATGAGAGCATTTGTTGTCACATGATAATATCCGTCCGTCGGCAAGTTTGACATTAAATCTTGTACAAGGCTGAGTTGATAGTCCCAATCTCTTAGCCAACTTAGCTTCAAGGAAGTTATTCGTGCTCTCAGTGTTAATTAAAATAGTAACATGTTGCTTTTTTAAAAGTCCATCGACTTTCATTATCTGAGGGTTAGCATATCCCGTCAAGGCATGTACTGAAGATTCGATGAGTGTATTTTCCTCGTCCGATTCTTCTTCCTCGGCAACGTCACAAGAGTCTTTGCAATCTTCTGGTTCCGTAATAAATTCAATGGCTATCAATTGACCTTTTTTGCATACGTGTCCTCTTTGCCATTTTTCATCACAATGAAAGCATAGACCTTTAATTGCACGCTCCTTTATATCCTGTTGAGATAATTTTTTTGTAGAAGTTTTAGCAGAAGAAGATGAAGAATTAGTACCTCCAGCTTTGGACAGATATATTGCCGCACTACTATTTTCCAATGGTTTGCTAAAATTTCGATTTGATCGACGCTTCTTGTAATTCAGACGTTCTTCTTCCACTCGAGCAAAAGAGATAGCAGCAAACATGGTGGCAAGTCGTCGAGCTTTTACTTCACGCCGAATGTCTGGAAAGAGGCCTTCAACAAAGGTTCCAACTAATTGACGTTTACTCCATTCTCTCGCGCGATTTGATAATCGCTCAAATTGAGTTTGATACTCTAATATGGAAGTCATTTGCTAAATTTTTGCGAGCTCCCCATGTACATTTTCGAATTCTGGAGGTCCAAACCGTGCTAACAATTCTGTGGAAAAGGTTTCCCAAGATAATTTTCCACGTCTCATTTCTAACCAATCGAACCATTGAATAGCATCACCATCAAGACTAATGGAAGCAAGCTCCACCTTGGATGTTTTCAGGGTGCATTGATATCTGAAATATTTCTCTGCCCGAGAAATCCATCCAACAAAATCATTTTCATCCCACCGTGAAAATTCTACTCTCATACGAAGGGGTTTGCGCAGATTGGTCAATTTGTTCATCGTCTTCATGTTCTTTGCCTCGTGAAGAACCTGAAGTATAGTTGTTAGTCCCATTGCTTTGTTGTAGTTCTAGTCGTCTGATGTGTTTCTTAAGTTGAGTCATACGTTCGAGCAGTGACGCATTCTCTGAGTTGGATGATCCTTGAGAGGCCATGGAATATTTCTGTAACTTTGCTATGCCGAGCTTGAATTTCTGATGTCGAGTCAAGGGCATAAATCTTCTTGACGTGATAGATGGCAACGTCGATAAATGCCAGCGGAAGGCGAAGATAACTAGGTTATTGGTCCAACCAAAAATCCAAGATATCACAATTGTCCGATGAAGATCGAACAGCTCTGATACCAATTGTTAGGTTCCTAGTCCAACTAAAATCCTAATTAGATCACTTCGAGGGGATCAAGCCTCCAATAGACCACTTCGAAGGGGTCAAACCTCCAAGATAATTGCTCCAAGCAAATATCAAAAAAAAAATTATATTCTCATATATGATTAAAAAAAGTTCCAAGGGGCCCTATTTATAGGATAACTCAAACAAGTCCTAGTAGAACTAGAAATAAAATAAAAAGAGTACTACTCAAACTAGAAAGTAAATAACTAAAGTGCTAATCAAACTAGACCATCAAACTAAGAAGTAAATACCTAATTCTAATTAAAGAAAATAAATTAATTCTACTATTACTAGGTATAGGATCCTATCAAAAAAACATCTCCAATACCCACTTCACAGTTTTCCTGATTTAGGCAAAAAATGGTCAAGGGCCAAAAGAACAATCTGCAGTAGGTAAATAATGTACCACTATTAAATATTAATAGAAGTAGAGTGATTCAAATTGCACAAGCAAAATTTGTTTCTAAACCAAGCAAGAACCACCAATCTCATACCAAATGAGCTTCAGTAGGATAGAGAGGATTTCAAGCAGGCACAGAAAAGTGTGCAGAAATGAATGCCACTTCGTTCAGGATTCCTTTTTTTTTCCTATAACAAATGAGACATATGACAACTTTAAGATAATGAGTAAACTAGAATTCATCTTGTGTGATCAATTATAGAGGCCATAGGACTAAAGTATTATTCATTAATTCCAATAGAAAACATGCATTAATTAATTATTCGGTGCAGAAGCTCAATTGTTCACTGCCAAAGAAAGCAGTGTATTTCTTGAAGGTGCATGACCATGATACAGAAACACCTCGATGCTTGTCAGAGAAATATCTGTGAAAAACGTAATAGAGGTTTCAAATCAAAGCCTGCTCTTCCTGACAGGTCCCATTTCCTTAGCCTTTGCTCTCAACTCATGCTTCTTGATTTTCCCTGTAGCTGTCTTTGGCAATTGACCAAAGATCACAGACTTGGGAACCCAGTAGGCTGGCATTTTTGCACGACAGAACTTGATAATATCCTCTACCAGCTTTGCTTCGTTAGACTTATCCACCGCATTCTTCAGCGTCACAAATGCGCATGGTGATTCTCCCCATCGTTCATCTGCTCGAGCCACCACTGATACTTCCAGTACTGCAGGATGCTTATACAAGACACCTTCCACTTCCAAGCTACTGATGTTTTCACCCCCTGATATGATAATGTCCTTTGCTCGGTCCTTGACCTCTATATAACCATCAGGGTGCTTCACACCCAAGTCCCCAGAATGATACCACCCATGCGCAAACGCCTCTGCATTAGCTTTTGGATTCTTCAAATAACCCTTCATGACTGCATTTCCTCGCATGACAATTTCGCCCATGGTCTTGCCATCAGCAGGGACTGGTTCCAAAGTTTTCATGTTGACAACATCAAGACCTTCCAAAGCAATATAACGGACACCTTGCCGTGCATGGAGACGGGCCCTTTCGTCTTGCGGAAGTTGATCCCACTCCGGCTTCCATGCGCAAATGGTGGATGGCCCAAATGTCTCTGAAAGCCCATAGGTGTGAGCAACTCGGAAACCTAACTGGGACACTGCAGAGAGAACTGAAGGTGGCGGAGCTGCTCCTGCTGTCATGACATGGACAACACGGGGGAGGGGGAGGGTTTTGTCACTTGGTGGAGCATTGACCAATGTGTTCAGAACAACTGGAGCTGCACAAAAGTGTGTGACACCTTGGTTGGCTATTGCTGCATAGATTGCTTTTGCAGAGACCTACAACAAAGAAAATAAGGTAAGAAAAAAGAGCTGGTTTTTCGTAGATAACAAGAATAATCCCTGTTCATTGATATGGGATCATTATCATATCTTAGAGATAAATACATTATCCAGTACATGAAGAAGTTGAATACAAACATAACTATGTACAAACACAGTGCAGTTATACCAGTTTAAAGAGACCAGAGCTTCAGCTGGCAAATGGCAGGAAATAAATAAATGATTAGAAGAAGATTCTAGGACGAGCAAAAACACTATGTGTTCTCGGTGATGCCACCATTTCTTCTTAAACTCTCAGTACTGTTGAAGAACAAATGTTGACAATTTGCTTTTTGCTTTACATACATGAAAAACTAAACTTCCTTGTCAAATATTACTTGCCATCACAAAAGATAAAGAGTAATTTTAAATTATTGCGGGAATGTGATTTCTCGCAGTTCTGGCCCTTTTTTAAAGGTTAATTCTGAAATCCGGAGTTTCCTTTAGTGTGGAATAGGCAGAGTCTACAATCCAGTGTAGTTTTTATTCTGCCTCAGCCAACGTGAACAACAGAGCCTAACAAGCTTTAAAAGAAAGAAACAGATTTCCCTCACCGCAGGAGAGGAAATATGCTTCGCCATTCAACCAATGAGGTAAAAAATTATTACTTGGACGGTTCGTTCAACAAAGTTGCTCCACTTGGCAATAGCAATCTAGCATTATTGCTTTCATGGCATGTTCTCCTGGCAGAAATGGTGACACCTTGCAAAGGAGATCTTGTTTCGACAACAGCAGGTAAGTACTAACTTGCTACCACACAACATCAAAGTTGCCTTCCTACCAAAATCCTATGTACAGTAAAGGTGTCCATGATAAAATTTATTCTTTTGGAAACTGTGTTATCTTTTTTGCAAAAACCTCACTAATGTCTCCATACATCTGTTTACTCAAGGATACACTATGGAAAGAATGCAAAAGTAGAAAAGCACAACAAAAAAAGTGGCAAAATCTTTAGACTGAACTGTATTGTTAAATGTTCAAAGTTGATCAACTTGAAACTAGGTGGACAAGAATATACTTCAGAAACTAAACATCATATAGCTTAAAGAGATACCTGGCGAAGACATATGCTAGTTCCACAAATTGCAGCTAATGTCCAAGGAAAACACCAGCCATTGCAGTGGAACATGGGTAGAGTCCACAAATATACACATCCTTCATTAATTCCCCACACAACAACATTGCTGAGAGCCATAACATAAGCACCCCGATGGTGCAAGACTACTCCCTTGGGACTTGATGTGGTTCCAGAGGTATAACCTAATGCAATGCTCTGCCACTCATCCTTTGGCGGCTTCCAAGCAAACTCAGGGTCCCCGGATTCCAGGAATCGCTCATATTCAATAGCACCTTTTTTCAAAGCATAGTTTAGAGATCCTGGATCACATGTTTCATCTCCTATCACAATAAGAAGTGGAAGTTTGAAATTCTCTTTCTTTTCTTCTGCTACAATCTTTAAAGCTTTCTCTGCCAAAGAAAAAAACTCCTGATCAACT
This sequence comes from Pontederia crassipes, assembly GCA_030549335.1. Classification (NCBI taxonomy): domain Eukaryota; kingdom Viridiplantae; phylum Streptophyta; class Magnoliopsida; order Commelinales; family Pontederiaceae; genus Pontederia; species Pontederia crassipes. Next base: position 13,973,144 of record CM060188.1, on the reverse strand, counting down.
ATAAGAACTGTTGCTGAAGAATGGCCCAACAGAAAAGCAATTGTTGAAGCATTCAGCCGAATATTGACAGTGTTCAGTACTGCGCCAGACATTGGAACTCCAAAATGAGCTTCAAAAATGGCTGGGATGTTTGGTGCAATTACAGCTACCTAAAGACAATAACGGGAAAAAACAATTATCAAGCTCAATTATGAATTATACTTGACCAAAGGACCAAAGTTCATATGTCATAAACCCAGAGCCATTAAGCTGATCACATTTAAAAAGGAAAAAACATAAATGCTATGCTCATGCAGTCCTCTAGTTTTTAGAAAATATTACAATCATTGACTTTGCAACGAAAATTTTAAAAGAAAATGGAAAAAAGAAGGCGCAAACTCTTGAACTTCATGTGTCATCCTCGAGCTGTTACATAAGAACGCAATTATTAACACAATGGACCATGTCTGTACAGTAAGAAGGAATGCAAAATGTATGCTTTTGTTCTTGTGTCATCAAAAGAACAGCCCATCTTGGAAAAACTAATGGATTAATGTGTCTTATATTGTTAATAAGAATTCAAAGACAATTCTTCATGTAATATCTCTACACAGGAATCCTGAACTTTGAATAACTGGTACTGAATTTTCAGATTATGACATTATGTAGAACTAGGAACCAAGAAATGAGTTACTGTAGCATTTTATTATCATCGCAATAGTTATCTAATAGAATTAAACTGCCTGCTTGAAATGCCATATATCATTTTCAACTAACAGATTAAGTGTCTTATGTTACTTGTTAACAAGAATCCAACGACAATCCTTCATGTAATTATCTTTTCACAGGAATTCACTTGTCATGAAATGGAAAGAGTTTAGAAAAAAAAAATATGGAAGGCTGATTCATTTTTTGTTCATCGGAAAAGTCAAAGGTTTAAAGCGGTACAAGGTGTCTGCATGATCACATGCCATGGCTAATTTGTCGGATGAAGGGTTGCACGAAATTTAGTTTCCTGAAATTTGATTAGTCTTCCTTTGTTTAGTTGCATGTAAAAACAAAATCAAGAGAAAAGATTTACTACATTGCAGAAGGAAAGCACAGAGCGGAATGGCGTCGTATGATCCATGTAGCCGACCCCACCTAGTGGGATAAGGCTTTGTTGTTGTTGTTGTTGCAGAAGGAAAGCACAAAGATAAAATTCAGTACTCAATAGGATAGGCAACAACAACAACAACAAAGCCTTATCCCACTAGGTGGGGACTCAATAGGATAGGCAACTAGTGAAATTGGAAAATTTATGATACATGAATTATATTCCTTTACTCATGCTGGGATTGTGAATGGATATGGAGTTTGAATAAAAAATTTTCCTTGGCTACTTCAAAGAGGATGAGTGATTATGAGGACATATCGGTTGAGATGGGCTCCTAGAGCGGACGCCAATGGTGGGTTATGTGGTTTGCAGGATGAAAGGATATCTCATTTATTTTTTAATTCCTCAATTGATAGAGAGGGTGTGATGCCAGATGTTTTTGGTTAGACACAAGGAGGATGATTTTTGGACGTCTGCTAGACACCAGGGTATGGTGCAAGGTATCCGCATATATGATGGCGAGACATGATGTTACCACTAGCATTCGTACGGGCAATTTGGAATCAATGAAATGGGTGCCTTCAGAGGGGAGCAATGCTATGCAAATAATATTGGTATGCATGCTCGTCTCTTCTACAAGACTTGCTATAGTCAGGTTAGAAATAATGTCCATATGCTTTTTCTTCATGAACAAAACTGGATGATTGACATCTCTCTCAAGTAAAACATCAAATTCCATTCAGATGACATGTGCCAACCACATAGCACAGTAGCTAGACAGCAAGTACTAACAAAGACTAGTAGAAAAAAATCCAACTTTCTTGAAGAACAGATCCAAATAACTGTGACACTAGAAACTTTTCCACTACTTGATAAACAGAAGAAAAAACATACAAGCCAAGTATGTTTTCAACACATAAATCTACAAATGAAACACAACCCATCATGGATATATCCTTGGACTGAACAGAGTTATAATTAGTTGATGTATTCAAACACTCAAAGATCCTTCTTAAACAAATAAGTAGGTATCCAAATACAAAAGAACAATCAAAGGGAGGCAGGCCCCTTGCACTTATTTGCAAAGGGATACATGCTGAACATAAAAAGTAAAGAACAACCACGAAAGCTCCCAAGCAAAACAAATCGGTAGGTGTAAAATCATGACAAATGCGTAACCACCATCTACTGTAAATTTCAGACACTACTAAAATATATCAGCTTTTTTTTTCTCTTGGCATGCACAATTCGTGTGTCAATCCCTAACTAGTTAGAGCGTTAATATAAGACGAATAAAAAATGGATTTGACAACCATTAAATAAGAACCGTCATTATTAATGTCCAATTCGGTGTTTAAAGAAAATTACTAAAAATACATCACCAAGCTTTGAAAAGAAAAAAAAAATAAGAAAGGCAGTAAACCCACCAATTATTATCCCTATTTAATAAATCGCAAGCACCGAAAGTCACACTTAGATAAATGAATATTGCCTTTTACGATATACAAATAAGAATGAGAAACTTGATTATAGAGGACATATACGCCACTATTCGATTCAAGATCACAAATTTTCACTGAAAAAAAAAAGATCAACGACTAAATTATAAGTTAGAAACACGATAAAAAAAACATCTGCATATCAAATCGGGCAGCACAAATATCAAAGCTTCCACGATTATTTTGTTCTCAAAAAATTTATGATAAATCAACCCCCACAGCGGATTCCCCATTTAAACAATAACACGCACGTCTTACACAACAAGAAAAAAACATTTTTTTAGAAATAAAGGCATCTTAACTTCCAAATTAAAAAAAAAACAAAACACTAACACTAACAAGAAGTCTATAGAAAGTATAAACGATCTCAAAGGAAAAACGATATTACAAAGATTTAATCTCATAAAAAGTTGCAAATAATAATATTTTTTTAAATAACTGTATATGTGTATATTCCACATTTTTAATCTCCTAGAAAAAATTATAAAGAATTCGATTTAATATAATAAAATTAGAATAAGAACCGAACCGTGTAGCCGATGCCGATGGAGCGGCGGGCGAGGGCGGAGGCGAGGCGACGGCATCGGCGGTACGTGTCGGCCCATGTGTAGCGGCTCCGGCCGTGGACGATGGCGAGGCGGTCCGGGTGGACCAGCGCCGCCCTTTCCAGGAACCACAACGGCGTCAGCGCCGTGTAGTTGGCGTCATTCTTCGGCAGCTCGTCGATGTCCCTCTCCATCTCACTCACTCCCTCCGTCCCTCCCTCCCCCGTCTCTCTCTCTCTCTCTCTCTCTCTCTCTCTCTCTCTCTCTCTCTCTCTCTCTCTCTCTCTCTCTCTCTCTCTCAATACCCACAACAAAACAGAGCGTCGAGTCGAGCCTTCGAGGTGAACTCTGTCACTTTACAAGCTTATATAGAGCGAGCAGCACAAAAAGAGAGAAATTGTGGGACCCGCGGTACAAGAGGCGTTGGGTGCTTTTTTTCATTAAAAAGTTCAAATAAAAAGTTTAATTGTTGGGTTCAAATAAAAAGGTACTTGGTCGTCTGATGACTCTGTTGATCAAATTTCGATAAACCAATCAATTTTCGAAAATCGAAATGCATTTATTTGGTAACTTGAACTTTTTTAATATTAAGTTTAGATAAAAAAAAATTAATAAAAAATATTAGGAGTATGATCTTAGTTCCCATTTAAATTTTAGTGATTGTTTATAAATAAACATTTGTCGTCTCAATCTAGTTAACGCATAAACATTTAGTGGTTAATAATATAAATAAATAAAAATAGTATACAATATATTTTTATATGCATTTTATACATGCTAATTTCAATTAACATGATATGAGTATTTTACATTTTTAAGTTATACATTTTATTATTTTAATATAACTAAGTAAAAACTTTTTAATGTTGATATAGAAGTAGCACCCGAGAGAAAATGTAAATAGTTTTTTTTTTGTAGGGAGAGAAATAAATAGTTCAAATCTTCAAACTTTATACATTATCGGATTAGTCTAAGATGCTTTCTGCTGTGATATTGAAACTCTATTTTAAAATTATAATAATTATAACAAATCTTAGTTCATGCCATGATTTTGAAACAAATAATTTCTAAAAAGTATTTTATGCTATGCTTGCCAGTTGCCAATATTACGTGATTTATAAATATATATATGTACCTATGAAATTTGTATTCCCATTTTAAAACTTTTAAGTTCGTGTTATAATTTCTTACCTACAAAATCACTAAAATTATCAGTCAATATTATGAAAAATAATTCTCAGAGACAAAATAAAATTAACAAAATTTGAAGTCATGTTAATGTTTTGGCTTCTTTCTTCTTGTCTTATTGGTCTGTACTAAAATCAGTCTCCTCTTCTTTGAAAATTTTTCTTATTTATTTTGATTTTCTTATTTATTTTGATTTTTTTAAAAAATTAGAAAGTAAAAAAATTATAAATTAGTATGAACGTGAACAAAAAACGTGCTTAATTAATGTGTATGATATTTATATTTTTATCTTATATGTACTCATTCTAAATATCATGTACAAAGATCCCTTCTTCTTCAATATTGTTTTTATCTTTTTTTTTATGTTTACATTTTTTAGAAACTTAATGAATTTAATAAATTAGTATGAACATAAATTAAAGGCATGCTTTAAATGCTGCATTATTTTTTTATATTATGTTTAAAGTATGTTAAGTGTTTTAATCCATCACATAAATTTGATTTAATAAAGTAGTGTAAATTAATGGACATTAAATTTTCATGTTAATAATAATTGTATTTGTAGTACATTTATCTTCGTATTTTCAAAAGCAAATATTATATTGATTTTTAATATTACATAACATATTTATTTATTAAGAAATAACTATTTGTGTGATTTATTAATCTGCATTGTTTGTTGTATTTATGATTAATTTTCATTAATTAGTATTGACTTCTGAAATTTCATTATATTTCTATCTAATAGTTTATTTATTAAACTGAAAAAAATAATATAAGGGACATATTTTTAGCATTACGTTGCGGTTATATTTAAATAAATCACATCTTTTTTTCTTTTTTTTTCAAAATAATTAGTTGATATTCTTATGTTAAGTAACCGTTTCATTTTTTTCTGAAGCAGAAGTGACTATTTAATAAAATAGTGCAATTTAAAAGAAATTAATATTTATTTTCAAACCCCACAAATGCATACAAAATTATATGCAACTGAAAGTTAAAAGTTATTCAAACACAAATTTTAAAAGAGGTTATGATTTTTTTTCACAATGAAATAAAATACACAAAATATTTAAAAATTAAGTGATTCTAACTTGTGTGTGCAAATGTTATCTTACCTTTTTTTACACATGAGTATCTCCCACATCCAAGATTATTACTACCTTACTATTTTTATTTATTGATGGGTGGGCATCTCTCGTCCAAGGGAAATAAAGTTGCAAACTTTAATTTATTGTCCCTTTTTGTGGCTTAAATTGGAGGGTAGCATTCCATTATTTTTTTTCTTTTCAAACTTCGTGTTAAAAATTGTCAGCATTTGATTCGATTATTTTTAACCCATGTCTCTTCTTATTTGGCTATATATCTATTTAAGGAGTTTTTTTACCACGCAGAGAAGAAATATTAAGAATACAACTCTAAATGGTTTGTAAAATTTATAGTTGACATTTTTTAAAAAATTTGGTGTGGTATCAATAGGTTTAAACCTTAAAGAAGTTATGCACGTAGTCCATGTGTTATTTATGAAAGAATATTACAAATATAAATATATGATGAATTTTTTAATAAGTTAAGTTTTTCGAGTTAATGGTAGCTCATTTCATCTTATGCTTTTTTCTAATTCCAACTAAGAATTAGATTTGAGTTTGCAAATATTTTTTGTAAGCATTAGATCTCTTTCTCTCGCTCCCCCTCTCTCCCCCCTTCGTCCCTCCCTGTCTCCAATTTAGGATTTATCATATGCAGATTTTGTACTATTTTTCTAAAAAAAATTATTATTCTTAAACTATATGAACTCTGTCTCTGAACATGTGTTAATTATAATTACAATGCGTTAGCAACCACTTCATTAATTCTTTTATATTATCAAATAGCGAAGTTGTATTACGGAATGGTTGGGTGTTAATAATTTTACGTCTTGATTTTTAGAATCATCATTCTAATTAAAATTTATTCATATTATTCATGTTCTAGCATCAAAATAAAGTGTCTATGCAAATGCGTCTCTATCCAAAAAAAAAATAGTGAGAGAAAGAACTGACAAATGAGCAGTACGAGATCATGCATTGCAGGGCATGTCCATGGACCATGACAGCTTTTCTTGTTACCCAGTCCCATATCCAGACTGCAGACAGATCCTGGAGGGCCCGGGATCAAATCTGCTTGCTATTCTTTTCTTGTTTCTGTGCAAAACAAGGGATTTCAATTACAGGGATGTATGAATCTCCTAGGACAATTCTGAAAACCAACTGTTACATGTTGTTTAGGGGGGAGGGAGAGAGAGGGACCCTTTATTCACTGAGAATTTTCTAGCTACTTATCCATTCATTCTGAAAGCAGCAAGGGACATTAAGAAGATTAACTGCATCTTCATTTATCATTGCATTTTGTTTTCACATGCTGCGACTTGATTTGAGAAGTCTGCAACTGCTTTTGCTTACAAGGCTGCATTGAAGTTTTGGAGCTTTTGATCTCCGTGCGAGAGAGGATTTGTCACTTCTGCCTTCTAATTTGGACCTGCACTCGTATAAATAGTTCATGAATGTGGTCATCTGCAGATTTATATATAACGTCAGCAATGAGGTCATATACTTTGTCACCCGGATCGGTGGGTGGCTTCCTAGTGCAACTTTTCTGTCATATCCTTTTTTTTATTATTTTATTTTCAACATATTAATTTGGCAGGCCGATCAAATATTATAAGCACACTTGTTGACTTCCCTGTTTGCGGTATGTTAATCAATAAACATTCCAAATAAATAGTTGTTAACATTTATGCGAAATGAAAAGGTGTAAAGGGAGAATAAGCGTAGAAAAAGTTCATAAATGACCAGTTCTTCTTCTTTTGTTTGCTAAAGAACAATTAATGGATATTAAAAGTCAATAAATAATGGTAATCTTGTTAGGGAAAATATATGGTAAGTAATATTTGCAAGGATCGTATCAAATGTTATAATGATATATGTTGAGGCATTTATTTATTTGTGTTTATATATATACACATATATATATGATGAAATGAAGGTGTGAAGAGCTTCACACCGTGTGAGGCAGTGCATGAGTCGTCTAGATGCAATCTGACGGTTCGAAGAAGCACACTATTTGAAGCGATTAAGAGGTGATTCGACGGTTGATGCACATCTCACGAGAAACGCCCCTTCTTCTTCTTCCCCGATCACGCATAGGTCATTGCCGATCAAGTGTGGTGTGCCCTCCTTCTTTCCGCACGCCTGCCTTGCAAGACAAGGAGGTTCCGTGCGTGTTTGTACGTGGGTGCCATGTCACCTCGAGGGTTCCGAGCATCACAGGCGATCAACACTCTCCCTCCTCTCTAGATCTCGATCTCTCTCACAATTTCCCCCTCTCTCTCTCTTCCTTCCTTCCCTTTGGCGACTCAAGCAAACGATGATATGGAGGCTACAGATCAGCGACGATCTAGAGGGAAGAAGATTTGGGGTCGGCAAAAGACATCGGCGGCGACGACCTAGACGCCAGAGCGAAGGACGACGGTGGCATTGTGCAAGGGGTTCCGACTGCTGATGGATCCGACGAGGGGCGTCATCACCTTCGAGAGCCTGAAGCAGAACACGATGGTGTTGGGGCTCAAAGGGATGGACAATGAGTGGAGACAGAGACCACTTGTCGGCGCGGTACTGAAGGAAAGGGATAGAGTTCGGCTAGCGAAGAATCCGTAATAGAAGCGATGAGCGTGAGTGTGGTAGCGAGAGCACTCGTCGAAAATGGATAGAAAATCGGTTGAAGGAGAGAGAGAGATTGGCCAAGAGAGAGGGGCGATCATGAGAGAGAAGAAAATCTCGCGAGATATAAAAGTAATCTTGTGCGCATTGGTTACCCGTCATTGGATTGCATCTGGACGACTCAAGCGCTGCTCACATGGTGTGAGGCAAATGGTGCTTCACACCTCCATTTTATCTATATATTTACACATATATATATGGGGTTTAATTCACCTCCTGAGCGATCTCTCCAAAACAAAAGCTGCTTTAGTGGCAATCTCTTGGGATAAATTACATGATTAGTTCCTAACTTTGAGTCATTTTTAAATTGGTCTCACAACTTCAATTTGTAATCAGAATGTCCATCATCTTTTATTTTCTTGCACGATTAGTCTTCTTGACCAGTGATAGTGGTTTCTCGGTTGCCTTGCATACGTAGACGCCACATGAGTTATTTTTCTTTCATCCATGTCATTCAAGTCATCCACGTCATTTAATGCTTCAAACCGGATAAATTACACGGATCGTCCCCAACTTTGAGTCGATTTCTAAATGATCTCCCAACTTTGATATTATTGCACGATTCATCCCTTTGACCGGTAAGATATAGTCTCTCGATTACTTTACTGACGTGGTGTAATAAAATATAATAAAAAATTAACTTATTGACATGGCACAATAAAAAATAATATACAACAACAATAACAACAACAACAAAGCCTTATCCCACTAGGTGGGGTCAGCTACATGGATCATACGACGCCTATTCGTTGATCCATGTTCATAAGATTCGACAGAATTTTACGTTGGCTGTCGGGGCCTAACACAACCCTCCTCCTTTATCCGGGCTTGGGACCGACTATAAAATATAGGCGGAGTTCACAATAAAAAATAATATAATATTGATAAAATATTATAAAATTTAATAAAAAAAAATAAAAAATGATAGGAGCGCCAACGAGCTCATGAGAGGGCGTTGGCACCCCTTATGCGAAGCTCGTCAGTGGGCGAGCTTGGAGAGGGGGACCGACACTCCTCCTCTGCTAGTTCGTCCGCATCTTTAAATTTTTATAATATTTTTTTATTGCGTGATGTCAGTTAGTTAAAATTTTTTCACACGATAAAAATATTATAAAAATTTAAGGGCGCGACGACAGAAAGGAGGTGCCGACCCTCCTCTCCAAGCTTGCCCTTTGGTGAGCTGGCATAGAGGGCGTCAACCCCCCTCTTCAAAGCTCGCCCACTGACGAGCTTTGCACATGGGGCGTCAACGTCCTTTCGCGAGCTCGTCAGCACTCCTATCAATTTTTTATTTTTTATAATATTTTTATTAATATTATATTATTTTTATTGTGAAAATTTTTATTATATTTTATTACACCATGTCAACAAGATAATCGGGAGACTATCTCTTACCGGTCAAGTGGATTAATCGTGTAATAATATCAAAGTTGGGGGATCATTTAGAAATTAACTCAAAGTTGGGGGACGATCCGTGTAATTTATCCGGCTTGAAGCGCTAAATGACATGAATGACTTGAATGACGTGGATGAAAGAGAAACAACTCATGTGGCGTCCACGTATGTAAGACAATCGAAAAATTCACTATCATCAGTCAAGAGGATTAATCGTGCAATAAAATAAAAGATGAGGAATATTTTAATTACAAATTAAAATTGGGAAACTAGTTTGAGAACGACTTAAAGTTAATGGACTAATAGTGTAATTTACCCTAATCTCCTGAGCACCCTCCTATTTTTTGGTCGTTGATTCGTAACGAAGAAATTAGGTGTCAAACTTTGTAAAGTTCATCTAGTTTTTTTCGATTTCTATTATTACGGTGTTCAGTGTTTTAATTCGCATTAAAAATACACAATAATTCAGATTCGGAATCATCATTCAACGACCTCGATTAACTCGCATTTATTTATATGTAAGTTTATCAATATTAATCTTATCATATTATATATGACATGGTATATATTAAACATTATATGCTATATATATGTTACATGTTTCATCCAGGGGTTAATTTATTCCGACATATATAAGTGGGACAGTGGAGTGAGATTAGTTGTCGAATTCGATACATGCATCATACGTTTATTAGATCACGGCTGACGCATGATAAGGATTGAGTTACGTATGCATGGCTGACGTAATTAATATGAAGATTCCTCTCTCTCTCTCTCTCGGCACACAAACATATATAATATCATGGATTCATGAAATGATTTTGCGGTGTTATTTCGGCCGCCGTTCGCTGCCTTTCAATCCATTTGCAAATTGTCCGAGTGGAACGTGGATTTACTTGGTGCGATGTAATTAAACCATTTCACTCCATTTAATTTGGTTCAAAATGAATTTGGGAATAATATTTTTTTAATATTAGACTTTCAATGTCACAACTTTTGAATAATTTAATTTGAAATGAAGAACGGCTATTTATTTTCAAACACCATTCATTATCTTATTTTGACTAAAGTCAACAATTCCATTAGAGTATAATGATAGGATTTGGATGTGTTTAGAGGTAACGATTAGTTATTTGTGAATAGCCGATAACAGTTTATTTATAAAATTATTAAAATTTGTTTTATTTTTATAAATATGACGTATGAATTTTTATGCAATGACAAAAATGAACGTAAGAAAATAATTTAGGCTCACTCTTATAAACATATATAGTATTCATAATAATTAATTTATGATATTTTACGTAAATAGTAATATCTTAAAAATATTAATTTAATATAAAATGTTGATTATTTTAAAATAAAAAATAACTTGTTTAGATTGAAACTAAAATTAAACATGTGAATTTAATTTAGAATAAACATAAAATATTAAGTAGGAATTAAACATAAAATTAAAATTATATTCTATACTTTATATGTTAATTTCACTAACTTATAAGGTTTTGTCTCAAATATTTAAACATTATTTTAAAAATTTATTTATCAAATATTTACACTAATATCTGGCTCGATCAAAATTTTATTCATTATTTGATATTACACTTTTTAAATATGGTGAAAGTAGTTAGGATCAGAACGGATTTTTTGTCTTAAAAAATTAATTGCTATCTTTCAGATATATGTTTAAAATTAAAAATAGCCCTAAAATCATTTTCAAAACATAAAAATCACCCTCTAACGAGTCAATTTTTTCGGATGATTTTTTCAGGCCCTACTTTTTATATAATTATATTTATAAAATATATATAATAAACTAAAATTAATATAAAAATATTTAATTTTATATTAAATATAAAATATAGTACTAAAATTTTAAAGTTATTAAATTAGAGTTTGATAATGTAATAGAAAAGTATGAAATTTTATATAAAAAATATTATATCTATAATAAAAGAATAAATAACATATATATTAATTATATAAATAAAAATGGGTTCCGACTCTTGCGATTTTTTCGGGTGGGACCTTAATTTTAGCGGGTGGATTTTAATTTATTAAAAATCATCCTCAATCATATTCGGATTCCTAATTTTTAAAATTTTCAATTTGATTTTTTTGAGTCGGATAAATTTTTAGGTTTATCGAATTGTTCTTACACCCCAACAGTGCCTTAGTCAAAATTCTTTTAAATAAATTTTTCATTGATAGAAACTTCCATACAAAAGTACGCATGATAGTTAAAATAAGATAAGTGTAATAACAAGTACTATATTAAAATAAAAGAACGATGATAATAATTAATAAGAAAAAATAACGATAAATAAAAGTCATTCAAATACTTTAACTCATTCGGAGGCCGTTGGATTATGAGTTATGGGACTACAAACTATAATTAATTCCATACAAGACCAAACCAATCCAGACTAGTGGCACGATCAAATTCGATCAAACAATTATCAGAGGTGTCAACATAATGGGTAAATTACACGAATGATTCTTCAACTTTAAATCAATTTTTAATTGATTTTCCAACTTTAATTTATAATCAGAACGTCATACATCTTTTATTTTCTTGCACGCTTAATCATCTTGATCGGTGATCACAGGTTTCTCAGTTACCTTGCTTATGTGGTCGACTTTCTCTTTCATCCATGTCCACTTAAGTTGTCCTAAAAAATAATAAAACAAAGATGAGCTTGTCCACGTCATTAAAAAAGTTTTAAAAATAAAAAAAAATGAACTGCAGGAAACCCCCCCCCCCCCTCTGGTCAAACTCTCTCACGCGCGAGAGAGAGGGAGAGGGGCGGTCTCTCCCGTCGTGTGAGAGAATGGCGGGAGAGAGGGAGGAGGGCGATCGGCCCCCTCCTTCTCTCTCCCGCAGCTCATTTTTTATTTTTTTAATTTTTTAATGATGTGGACAACCTCATTTTTTTATTTTTTAAATTTTTTATAATGGCGTAGACGACTTGAATTGACGTGGATGAGAGAGAAAGTCGGCCACATAAGTAAGGCAACCGAAAAACTTGTGATCACTAGTCAGGATGAGAATGTTCTGATTATAAATTAAAGTTAGGAGATTAATTAAAAATTAACTCAAAGTTAGAAGATCATTCGTATAATTTACCCCAACATAATTGATAGGTCAAGTAACTTTTAATAGGCTTCTCCAAGCTAATTGGCATGGGCGTTCTTTGACATATGAAAAATTTATTTCAAGGCACTATAGTTTTAATTGGACTTCTTTCACTTGTAGACATAAATTTATTGATTATTTCCTCTAGCACTCTTACTTTCCAAAAGTTTTATTTTCAAACGTATTTCAATGCGTTAATTAGGCCCTTCCATATAAAACCATCGAGTTTTCTATTAAATATTATTTTTTTAGTTTATTGAATGATTCGTGTTTCCTTGTTGATAAATGATATGTTAATCTAAAGGGATAAAATATGAAAATAATGGGACTAACATAATTTAATTGATATCATGTTAAATTATTGATGGTTTCAAGAGTTTTTTACTGAATTTTTTTAAAAAATGATTTAATAGACAACTTGACGGTATCAAATTCGAGTACTCTCGCCCTAAACTTATTTGCATAATTACTTATCGTCGAATAAATAAATATATATATTTTGTTGTTGGTGTTGTCGCTCGATTTTTTGTTATGCAGATGGGTATTTTTATAAATTTATTGAATACGCATGCTTGATTAACTCGTTTCTTTTTCTTGATCGTGCTTATAATTAACGTATGCATTGTTCTAGATAAATAAAAATCGCTCTAGTATTATGCATATATAGTTTTTTGTTATGTAGAAAAGTATTATTGAAGAAATTTTTTTAAAATATTATGTATCATTTATTTCATGTTAATTGCATTGTCGACCTATATTTCTTTGTCGATTTTTATATTCGTGATGTGCCTTTTTATAACTCGACATCAATCACGTTTTATATGTTTTAATATCATCACTTGTGGTAAATATAATTGCGTTATTATGTCTGATATAATATTTGTCCTACCAAGTCGTCGTGGTAGGACCATCCTCCCACCCTATTTGTCCGTCGGATGCACCTTGGATGGAAAAAATTGTGATTCAAGGACGTGCAGCCGGTTCAAAATACATCTCCACGTCGCCCATTCATATGTCCTATAGCATCAGCCCGTTGCCATTTTTCCGGTCGCACGGACTCTCTCCGACAAAGGGCATTAGACGAAACTGGAGATGGGGCTATGGCGTTGGCGCTGCAGCAACCGCCATTGGTGGATGAGGTGGAGTTGCGGCAACAACATCGGTCCCCTCAAGACTAGAGCTTTGTCCTCCGCCTTGTTAACCTATGTCAGAGCCCGAACGTCGCCTGTGATGGCGCGCGGACGCCAGCGTCACAACTTTCGTCAACTATTGCTCAAGAAACCACAGATGATGAGAATGAAAGGTACAAACTCGAAATGGCAATATTTCCCGTCCCTTATAGGGCTCCGCGAGAATCCCTGATCGGACCCCGTACTCGGAGAAATTTTTTCACGGATCGAGGATGAGGGAAAATTATCCTCGAACTTTCTTTTGGGATTGGGATGGGGGGAGTTGTCATCGTCCCGCGAGATCTCGAATCTCCACATTTCAAAGAATAAGTGAGTGTCCATAAATAGTCCCACATTAATAGTAGTAACAAAGTGAAAGTAAATGGACAAGTATAAATGAAGGAGGAGATTAATGGATCAATATTGAATGTTTATAGAGAAAGTCAATCTTTGGATGTTTTTCAAATTTATAATAATAATTTTTATCAAATTATCTTTTGGTAAAAAAATTAATAAAAAATTTTAACTGAACCAAAAAAATGCAGTTCAATTCGATTTTTTCTAGTTTTGACTGATTTTTTATCGATTCGATTTGATTTAATCCAGTCCAAACTAGACTCGGGCCGCGGGATTCAGAGTCCCCGCGAGGTCCCAAATCCCATGGGAATCGGGGCGAGAGATAAAATTTCCTCTGGACTGAGATTCGGGTCGGGTTCAAGGTCGGAGGCGGGGACCAGTTGACGGGGTAGGGGGAGTATCCCCCGCCCCGAACATGGTCGGGTGCCACTCCTAGTACAAACACTGCTTGGCTGAAATGGCAAGAATGGTGCTCAAGATCATCAAGCATCGAATGGGTTGGAAAAGTTGCATCTTTTCCTCTTTCTCCCCATCCCATACGTTCCATTCGGATTGCATTCGGTTCATTCTCTCCTCAATGAAGCCTAGCTTGTCTCTACGCTACTTCCTTTGGCTTTCCTCCTTCTCAGAGTCACCGTTCTCATCTCTATATCGCGATGGCCTCTTAGAACTCCTGATTGCTCATGGTACGATCGACAAAATGTCGAACCCTCCTTCCTCCGATGCCTTATCCTTATCAGCAAGATCCATTGCATCTCCATGGATGAAAATGTTGAAGCCATTTTCCTCGGTCATGTTAGCCCCTCATTACAGCTTCTCCCCTTCGATCAATACATGGCTATGTCGCGATCTCCCCTTCGATCAATACATGGCTATATTGCGATGATAGTTTCATTGTGGCTGGATGAGGTGGAGCGATGAATGTCGAGGTTTAACGGAGAGAGCAGTGAATGTATGTGGACGAGGTCGAGTCCAAAAATGAAATTGAGTAGCAGTCAAGGTCAATCATCAAAAATTAAGAGAAAGATAAGGTCGAAATTGGTAGCCGAGGTCGAGCTGTTTGCCACTTCGCTATGGCAAAATGGGACTTTTTCATCCCTTTGCCTAAAGAGATGAATCGACAACAAATTCAATTCGGCTCAAAAAATGAAGTTAAACCAGCCATAAAATGAAATGAACAGCACATTATTGGATAAATTACACTAAATGTCCTCTAATTGTGACATTTGCTTAGCGATACTCTCCACTTCACTTTGTAATACGAATGTCCTTCAACTTATAGTTTATTTCACGGAATGTCCTTCCGACCGGGAAACCCAATTTCTCGATATGTCCGTTGATGTGATGATGCTCTCTCTCCATCACATAGGAGAGCATTAGCACCGTCACACAAACTCCACTTCAGCAATTCAATAAAAAAGAATATAAAAAAAAATAAAAAAATGAGGAGGGGGCGCCACCCCCAACCTTTCCCATCATCGGCGTTTGCTGGCTCCACAAGGGGCAACCTCTGGGGGGCGACCCACCTCATTCTCGGCGCGGCGCAGGGAAGGGGGGGTTCGCCCACCGCTCTGGGCTCCCCCTCCCTGCACTCGTCGGCCTCTGCGTCGCATCGGGAAGGAGGAGGGTCGCCTCTTGTTGGGCCGGTGATTGGAAAGGAAGGAGGGGTGGCGCCCCTTCCCCCTCATCTTTTTTTTATTATTTTATTATTTTGTTTATTATTTTTTATTGAATTACTGACGTGGAGTTTGCGTGACAGTGTCACGCATGATGCCCTTCTACGTGGTGAAGAAAGAACATCGCCACGTGAGCGGCCAGATCGAGAAATCGAATATTTCCGATCGGAAGGACATTCCGTGAAACAAACTATAAATTCGAGAGCATTCGTGATACAAAGTGAAGTTGGAGGATATCACTGAGTAAACGTCAAAGTTGGAGAACATTTGATGTAATTTATTTCACAACATTTGATGCTCCTACTGTTCCTCAGTAAAAAGGACGATCCTACCCCTACAAACATTATATCCTTATCAAAATATTCTGCTAATTTATTTATATATATATATATATATATATATATATATGAGACTTTAATTAATAGATTTGCAGCAGTAAATAGATTTGCAATTAATTCTTTTTCCTAATATAGTCGTTAAAATAAAAAGAGATAAAGGCCTGAGGCTTAATTAGGTTGCCTAAGACAAATGCCAAAATCTTCATAATTTACGTTACAACTGTTCTTTCTTCAGTGAGAAGACAGTTTCAATTTCGCTGGCTGTTCTTTCCTTTCCTTTTTTTTTTTTTTGATAAGTGGTGGTTTCTTTTTCATACAACTCCGATTTCGCTGGATTTTTCTCTGTCACGTTGGATTCTTATTTAATTTTAAGCGTAAACCCCGAGTTGGTGATACAGACAAACCAGAAACATCACACAGAAAATTAATATTACTGTAACTAAACAGACATATGGACGATATATGTAATTTATGTTAAAATTACCCTGCCTGATACATATATTATTTGGACTTTTTAAATGTCTATGTAAAATAAACTGCTTATGATGACATTAAGAACATGCGACTGTTGTTAGTTTTCAAAAATAAAATACAACTTCAATGTCATTATAGACATAAAATCATTCAAATATCTTTCGGAAACGGATACATTTTCAAGCAAAAAAAAGGTTGACAATATTTTTTCAAAAACGTCTCCTTGTAATTAATATCGGTTGAAATTAATTACCGAAAGGCGAAATCTCTCTCTCTCTCTCTCCTCCTTTGCACTCGTAAGTCGTACCTTTTCACAGTGTTCGTCGTCTCCGACGAGCCGTCTCTCTATCCCTCTTACTCTTTCCCCCTCCCTCCCTCCCTCTCCCTGCAGCTGTCTTCTTGCCTCGTCACTCCGTGTGGCAGAATCCTTCTCCATGGCGCCTAATCTGCATCTCTTCCCGTAGATGCTTCATCGCCGTCTCTAGATATATCATGATGAGGAACTCCACGAGGAGATCCAGGGGCGCCACCGTCTTGAACCAACAGGAACAACAGATAATCCTAGGCCGCAACGTCGCCGGCGTCGACCCCAGCCGCCCCAGCGAGATCGTCGTCCAGGTCGAAGAATTCAGAGACACCTACGACGACGACGTACAAGATATTTCTCTTAACGAAAGCTTAAGTGCGGAAGTACTATGGAAGGAACCCGACGAGCGTAAGGAAGAAGAAGCCCTCCGAGATGATACGACTGATAGTAAGGCAGACAATCGCAGAGGGATTGGTGCCGGCAGCAACAACAGAGGAGGATTTGGGCGCAAGAATCGGCGGAATGATCGGGCGGCGGTGGTTCCGGCAGTCACTCAAGACCAGCAGCAAATACGGTCCGTCATCAACGGCATCATGCGCTCGGAACAGGCTACCCACGTCGAGCATGAGCAGGCCATCGACATCTATGTTGCAAGGGTACGGGTACGGTATCGGTACCGGGTACGAGTACGGGTACGGGATACGTCAAATTCTAAAAAATTAGAGTACGGGTACGGCAATATATTAAATATATAATATATATATATATATATATATAATAAATTTTCATAAGATTTATAGTATCTTCATGTTGTTTAAGTTTTCAAAACAAGTAATTAGTTATTCTCTTTACTATTATGTCTAAACGAGGAGTTATTAATAGTTTTCTTTCTCCTTATGACTTCTCATTTATAAGTTTTATTGTTCAAATTTGATAAAAATGTAGCAAAATATATGTGTATCATGTTCTATAGTATTAGTGCTTTCATGATCATCAATCATTAATTTTTAGAATTTTATCTGACAAAATTTTGATATGGAGTACCCAGAAGCATAGGTACGAGTACCAACTGAAGTACTCATTTTTTTAAAAATATTTTATTATTGAGTACGTATGAGTACGAGTACCCACAAGTACCCATGAAGTACCGGTACCGAGTACGTACCCGGTACGGGTACGTTGAGGAAATTGGAGTACCCGTGCATCATAGATCGACATGGATATGATCCCAAGTCCTTTCTCCCTTCCGCCTCTGGATCAATGGATCTCAATGTCTCCTTCCCGCGGCAGCAGTCTGATGCCTATAGGGACTACGCTCCCTCTTCCTCCGAGGTCGACGACGAAGAGGAAGAAAACATTGATGGCGGCGCCTCTGTGGACGACGATGGTTACAGACAGAAGACCCCTCACGACACCATGGCCAGTAATATCAGTAATGGTGGAGTACCAAAAGTAGTCCCCTCGACCTGCACCACAGCCTTTCAGCACCGTTCCGTGTTGCTCCGTGCCAAGACTCGATCGAGGCTAATGGACCCTCCGGCACCGGTGCCACTGGCCACGATGCCCGTTCTCAAAGAGGAGACGACGAGGAAGTCCGCTAAACTTTCCAAGTCTGGCCAGATTCGATCAGGCGCGCTCAAGTCCGGGCTCCTGGGCAAATCGCAACGCTTCGACGACGACGAAGACGAGCCATTCATGAACGAAGACATCCCCGGCGAGCTCAAGCGTGCCAAGTTCAGCCGCGCTCATATGCACCCTCTCCATCCCCACCCTCAGCAAGCGGGTGCTGTGGAAGCTCCCCCTCTGGAAGTGGGAGCTCCTCGTCCTCGTGCTCATCTGCGGTCGCCTCGTGTCCGGCTGGATCGTCAAACTCGTCGTGTTCCTGTTCGAGCGCAACTTCGTCCTGCGGAAGCGTGTCCTCTACTTCGTGTACGGCGTCCGCAAGGCCGTCCAAAATTGCATCTGGCTGGGGCTCGTAATCTTCTCATGGCATTATATGCTCGACGAGAAGGTGGAGGACGACACAAACAGCAACATCCTCCCCTACGTCACCAGAATCCTCACCTGCCTCCTAGTGGCCACCTTGTTCTGGCTTGCGAAGACGCTACTGGTCAAGGTCCTGGCCTTGACCTTCCATGTTAGCAACTACTTCGACCGCATCCAGGAGGCCGTATTCAATCAGTACGTCATCGAGACACTCTCCGGCCCTCCGATGATAGAGTTGCAGATGATACAGAAAGATGAGGACAGGATCACGGCCGAGATGCAAAAGCTCGAGAGCATGGGAGTAAGAATACCTGACGACCTCAAGGCGGCCGGCGTGCAGACCAAGATTGGCGGTGCAAGCCCGGCACGGAAGAGTGGTGCACAGATTGACGACATCAAGCAGCAGCAGCAGCAAGATGAAGATATAACGATTGAAAAGCTCACCAGGCTGAACCAGAAGAATGTGTCTGCATGGAATATGAAGAGATTGATGAGGATCGTGCGACATGGGACGCTGACAACGCTTGATGAACAGATTTCCGAGGAGTATGGGAACGGCAAATCTGTGACGGGCATACAAAGTGAGTACGAGGCCGAGATTGTTGCCAAGAAGATATTCCACAATGTAGCCACCACCGGTTCCAAGTAAAGCGATCGACCACCTTGAGCTTTGATATATATATGTGTCATTACTCATTAGCAATATATATTGCATCATGATATCACTATATCATATATGTTTATGCTTTTCGGTATATCAATATATAGATGCTGCATATTAGTTTGTGAGGGAGTGGTGTGGATCACATATATATATAGTTTTTTTTAATGTAGAAAAGTATTATTCCAGTTTTTTAATATTGTTTATCATTTATTTCAATCGACCTATATTTTTTTATTTTATATTTGTGATGTGTCTTTTTTATAACTCGGCATCAATCACGTTTTATATTTTTAATTATATCATCATTTATAGCAAATATAATTGTGTTACTATGTATTTACCAAAATGTTCTGCTAATATATATATATATATATATATATATATATATATATATATATATATTAGCAGGCATTCAAATATAAACATGATATACCTTGTGTAATTTTAGTTATGCCGGGCTTCATCCACTTTCGTGGATGGTGTTTCTTACTTTATAAACCACTCTAGATTGTTTTTAACTTGAAAATTATTGTTGTGTTTGCAATAATAATAATGCAAGTGTGGAAGTTAATTTGATTTCACGTAATACAGAAAATGTTTTATGACACTAATTTTCATTTCATAATACAAATTGTTTGTTCATGATTTTAGGTCATGAAAATTCATATGATTAAGTCAATCCATGATTTCAGGTATATTTACTTTGCTGATGTGCTACGCTTCATGCGGGAAGGTGACGCCATTAAAACTATGAGTTTGTTTGAAGGAGCACAAGAGAAAAATAGGGTCTGCAAAAGAGCTCTCAAGAATTGGGTGGTAATATATGATGTCTCGGCTGATTGATTATTTTCATAATCTCAAATACATATATTTTGAAAATACATCTGGAACTTCTACATTTTGTTTAAATCAGGTTAATGCGTTTAGAGATAGAAAAACTCTATCACTAACGCTCAACGATACAAAAACTGCCGTCGACAGGCTCCACCATATGATCAATGTTATAGTCTCGCTTATTGTCTTCATTATATGGCTTCTTATTCTTGGCATTGCAAACACCCACTTCTTTATTTTTCTTGGCTCTCAAATTCTTGTGGTGGTGTTCATCTTTGGCAATACTTTGAAGACGGTTTTTGAGGCACTTGTTTTTCTCTTCATCATGCATCCTTTTGATGTTGGTGATCATTGTGAAATCGATGGAGTTCAGGTACGCAAAAATTGCTTATTTATCTTTATTTCATTTCTTTTTTTTACCTTGCATGTGTTTCCAAAATCTAATATTTCAAATTATAATTAGATGATCGTGGAAGAGATGAACATTATGACAACAATATTTTTACGACATGATAATCAGAAAGTTGCATATCCAAACCGTGTGTTAGCTACCAAGTCAATTGGAAACTTTCATCGAAGTCCGGATATGAGTGAATCAATTGAGTTTTGTGTTGATGCTGCTACTCCAATGCAGAAGATTGGTATATTGCGAGACAAAATTATAAGGTATATGAAACTCATTAATTAAATATCATTTCATTTTTTAATGGTAGAAATTCAGTTCATTATCTTACTACTAAAATACTAAATACTTTATTTACCAATGAAAAACATAAAAAAACTTTTTTGTATTTTGAATATTTCACTTTAACTTCATTGCCAATGCATTGATAACTTGATTTTATGATAGCTTATCTATACTTGCTTAGTACATTATTGATTCCATTGACAGCCATTTAATTAGTTATTCTCATTTCTTAAAGAAAATAACAAAAAAATATTTTCTTGATGGGAAGTTAAAAACTTAGGCAATGATCAACTATATATATGCATGTTTAAAATGCAATGCTTCTATATAGCATGGTTCATTGCATGTTGGCCTAGACCATGAACAAACATTACAAATGCTAGTAATGTCTATCTATAAGGGTAAAAGCTGACATATATAGTACAAAAAAACACAAGTCTAATTAATTAAATTCACTATATATATATATATATCACTACAAGAAAATCACGATTTTTCGACGGATAATTTTTGACGGTTCTAAATCCGTCGTAATTTATGACGAATTTTTCGACGGTTCCGTTTTCGACGGATTTTCGACGGTTATGATCGTCGAAAATAATTTATATTATTATTTAATTTTTCGACGATTAGGAACATCGATATTTTCTACGGATATCCATCCGCTGCAATTTCCGACGACTTTTCCGACGGTTACGACCGTCGGAAATAAAAAATAAATTATGTATTTTTTATATTATTATTAAATTTTTCCGACGGTCAAGACCGTCGGAAATAAAAAAATAAATTATATAATTTATTATATTATTACTAAATTTTTCCGACGGATTTTTTGACGGTTACGACTGTCAAAAATAAAAAATTAAATTATGTATTTTATTATATTATTATTTAATTTTTCGACGATTAGGAACGTCGATATTTTCGACGGATATCCATCCGTCGCAAAATCCGTCGCAATTTCCGAAGGTCGTAACCGTCGGTAAATATATAATAATATCATATAAAGAGTATTTTATTAATATAACTAGCGACGGCCCAAACCGTCGCAATTACCGACAGTTTTGACCGTCGGTAACGATTATCGACGGTTCAAACCGTCGGTAAAATAAAAAATAAACATTATATATAACTAAATATATTTTCGACGGTCACAATCGTCGATAATTATTTTCGACGGCTGAAACCGTCGGTAATTAAAATTTTGTTATCCCATTTTTTTCCCTTTTCCCGCTTTCTTTCCACTTTTTCCCTTTATATTCCTCCTCCTCCCTCTTCTCTCTCTCCCTCCTCCCTCCACTCCTCTCTCTCCCTCCTCTCCTCTCTCTCTCCCGGCCGCGAGCACCCTCTCCCGCGCCGGACGCCGGCGACACTCCCACACCGACGACCCTCTCCCGTGCCGGCGACCCTCCCGCGCCAGCGACCCTCTCCCGCACCGACGACCCTCTACCGCGCCGGCGTCTCTCTCTCTCTTTCTCTCTCCGGTCAGAGGCCGTTGTCGGTCGGATCCGGCCCCCAGCGGCCGGATCGGGCCTCCAACGACCGGCATGCGATCCGGCCGCATGGCGACGGATCCAGCCTCTAGCGGCCGGCATGCGGCCGGATCCGCGCCGCATGGCGGCGGTGGCCGGAGCTGGTCGCAGTCCGATCCGGTCGCTAATTTTTTTTATATTTAAAAAATTATTTGCGACGGTTGCGACCGTCGAAATATCGACGGTTGCGACGACCGTCGAAAGTTTCGACAATTGCGATCGTCAAAAAGTTGTGACGGTTCGAACCGCCGACATTTTTCGACGGTTGCAATTGTCGGAAATTTCGACGATTCAGACCGTCGGCCTTTTTCCGGCGGTTGCAACCGTCGGAACTTTCAACGGTTCGAACCGCCGGGGACTGTTCCGGCGGTTGCAACCGTCGAGGACTGTTCCGACGGTCAGAACCGTCGATATTTTCGACGAATTTTTTTCAACCGTCGCAAATCGGTTTGCGACAAGCATTTTTCTGACGGATCGATTCTGACTAAAAAACCTACCGACGGTTTTCGGGCTGATTACCGACGGTTCGGACTGTCAGTAATCAGCATTTTCTAGTAGTGTATATATATATATATATATGTGTGTGTGTGTGTTCGATTTTAACCTATTTTTTTCCGTTTATTAATACCTTGAGTTTTGTCTTTAATGTGTTCATGCAATAATATTGAAGTATGTCTATTTGTGTATATAGGTTCACGGAAAACAATAAAGAGCATTGGCATTCAGGTCCTTCAATTGTTCTTAAAGATTTAGATCATATGAGCAGGTTGAAAATCTCAATATGGATGAAGCATCGAATAAACTTTCAAGATATGAGTGTCAGGTGGGCGAGAAGAGAGCTTGTTGTGAAAGAGATGATCAAAGTTTTGAAGGAGCTTGGTATGAAGTATCGCATGTTGCCCCCCAATGTGAATGCTCATAACATGTCAGTTGTTGCATCCTTGCACCAATCCACCTCCTAGACAACTTGATTTCAATTGTTGCGGTCTAGTTTTAATTGAAAGTGCATTTTTATGTAACTAAAAGAAAAAGTGGAAAAAATGTCATAATATGTTTAGAAACTTCTTAATCATATGTGATCATAATTATCTTATATATAGAAGATTATGACTTATTGTCTAACTTCAATGCTCTCTTCCAACTTTGGACTTTTTACTTCCAAATTGTGTTCATGCTTTTCTTCTTTGTTCCATATTGTAAGTTGTAACATACGCACATGACGTCATGTCTTTAGTAAGCTTCATCCATGACAATTTTTTGGACATTCTCTATTGACAAGTGTGACATAAATGGTAATAGCTAAACTTTGCTTGAAAAGAAAAGAAAAGAAAACTAAAGTGTTATATATTCATCTAATAATTTTGTCATGTTGTCTCATATGATCTAATTTTATATTTGTATGACACTAGTAGACGTCTAACTATTTCATGATTATAAGATAGATGCATGACATTTGCTTAAATAATATAGTAAAATTTTATTTTCTTTTGTTTAAAATTTATTTTTGTATCATCCCAATAAAAGTTATTCAAATGTTTCCCATTTATTATATGATTGATAGAATAATAAAAGAGCCAATACTTTCATGCCAATGTTCTTTGATATTTTTTTAAATTTTGATAGCCACGCCAAAAACAAAAGGCATTGACACTTAAGAAAAGACAACGAATTGATATTCTTGAACTAGCTTATGTTAAAAAAATGTTGGTTAGATAAAAACTAACTTCAAACATTACAAATGTCATGTCATGAAAATTAGTAAAAATGTTTTTTTCGTTAAATATTACCAAAGATACCACGAATATTTACTTAATTCATATAATGTACTTGTTACAATTTATCATTAACATGTAAGATTTAAATTGTAGAGTTTTTAAATAACAAACTTAATTAACAAGTAATATTTATATTATACAAAGGATACTACAATATATAAGAATGATGGACGTTTACTCACTCCACAGTAGCAACAATGATGAAAGTATTCTAATTCACAACTTCTCGTTCTCTCTTTGGTGGAATCGAGGACTGTAACGTTCCGAAAGGGAAATGCTATATCCTCCTAATCATCCTCCTAAAAATTAGTCTAACATCTCACAATGGTATGGTAAGTAATTTTATCAACTTTTGGGAATATTTTTAATATGTGAGTGTTAGGAGGATGAATTAGGAAAATATAGTATTTTTCGTTCCGAAATTTGACCTTATTAGTAATTTCATCCTCTTGTCACGTGACATTTGACCTTATTTGGACCGGTGTTATCAACTATTCATCTCTATCCATTTGACTTCACGGGATCCATAAAAAAATAATACAATAAACTAATAATTAATTGTTATTAACCAATAATATAAGACTGTGGAAGCTAACATATCAATTTTCCTAAGTGGTCCTCCTATCTATTCTATTACATCAAGAAGCAACTAAACTATAAAATGAAATAACATAAACTAAATATCTATTTCATGTGTAACTGCATCACCACGAACATCTCTAGCTGCCCACGCATCCATCTTTAACGATTCAATTATTTGTAAAATTCAAACACACGAACATAAAATAACCACGAGTATAAAAATACTCAGTACATAAGATGATACAAATGGATAAGAAGACTTTAATAAAAATAGACAAGCTTTCAATATAAGAAAAATAATTCTATTATTTCCTTTCTATTAATTCTCTTTTCTATTCCATTCAGTTCTTTCTACTATGTTCCTTTTCTTTTCTATTCATTTCAATTTTGTTCTCTTTCTATATAACTTTTATATTAACACATCCCTAGGACACATTATCCTAATACGAGCTCGACTTCTTTTATTATGAGTGTTTATGACACTTTCATGTGGGGTCAAGTGGATCAAACTAGGACCAAAAGTGGACATTTACGGGCCCGATAAAAAGAGAGACATTACAACAAAAATAATGTTTTTCGACGGTTTTGTCTGTCGAAAAATCGAACAAAACCGTCGGAAATGAAGGGTTTCGACAGGTTTACCTACAGAACTAATCCATCAAAAAAATCATCGCAAAATGATTCTCGACGGTTCAAAAAAACTCGTAGTTCTGACAGTTGCAACCGTTCCAAAAGTCCGGCGGCCACGACCGTCGAAAAGTTTTGGCGATCATCACAACTATCGAAACTTTCGGCGGTCGCAATTGTCGAAACTTTTGACGGTCGCAACTATCAAAATTTTTGACGGTCGTCGCAACCATCAAAACTTTCGACGGTCGCAATTGTCGAAAAGATCCGGTGGTCGCAACCGTCGAAACATTTCGGCGGTCGCAATTGTCGTAAATAATTTTTAAAATATAAATGGCCTGGTGGCAAATCATGTTGCGGTCGGCCAGATCAGGCCGCAGGCCGCCTGGCTGTCGGATTAGGCAATCTAATATGGCCGGCCGCAGCAAGATCCGATCGTCTGACGCCGATCACGCCACCACCGGACAAATCAGGCCGCCAGTGGCAGATCCGTCGCCAGGTGGCCAATCCAGGCCGCGCGCGGCCGGACCAGACCGCCAGCGGCAGATCCATCGCCAAGCGGCCGATCCAGACCACACACGGTAGGATCAGGCCGTCAGCAACAAATCCGCCGCCAGGCATCCGTTCCAGGCCACGCGCGGCCGCATCAAATCCGACCCCTGAGCTAGGGAGAGAGGGAGAGAGAGAGAGAGAGGGAGGGAGGGAGAGGGTCGTCGACGGGTTGTCATTCGGGAGTTCGTCGTGCCGGCAAGAGAGGGAGAGAGAGAGAGAGGAGAGAGGGAAAGAAGTTGAGAGAGGAGATATATATATATATATATATATATATAGGGGTAGAAAGAGGAGAAAGCGGGAAGACGAAAAAAAAAGCAACGGAAGTATTTTTAATTACCAACTTGGGAAATATTAATAATATATACATATTATGATATATAAGATTATAATATTTAATTAGTTTTTAAATTACCTACAGTCCAGACCATCGAAACTATCGACGATCTTAACTGTCGATAATTATAATAATAAAATACTACTTATATTATATTATTATATAATATTTAATTATTTTTAAAATTACCGACGATCTATCGATAATTATAGTAATAAAATACAACTTATATTATATATTATATAATATTTAATTACTTTTAAAATTTATTGACAGTCCAAACCGTCGAAACTTTTGACGGCCTGAACTGTAGATAATTATAATAATAAAATACTACTTACATTATATAATATTTAATTTTTTTAGGTTACCAACGGTCGAGACCATCGAAAATTTCGACGGTCTGAACTGTCGTTAATTATATTAATAAAATACTAGTTATATTACATTATTTTTCACTTACTAACGATTATGACCATCGGAAGTTTCGATGGATACGTATCCGTCGAAACTTTCGACGTTCCTAATCGTAAGAAAATAAAATAATAATATAATAGATGCGATAATTTATTATTTTTATTTTTTACGGTTGCAATCGTAAGAAATTCCGTCGGATACCTATTCGTCGCAAATTGCAACGGATTTGCTTCCATCGGAAACTGCCAGTCGGAAAAATGTAATTTTCTTGTCGTGAGATCGTTTACTTTGATCTGAAGGGTGATGGGGTTATTAATACCCGTCTTTATTTTTTTTCATTCCATTTTCATTTCTATTCCATTCCATTAATAGTTAGTGCACATAAAGTTCCATTTTACATCTTTTATCTATTGACCTATTTATTATCCTTATTGTTCTCTATTTAGCATATTCATTATGAACAAATAATAATCATATGATAATTTAATAACTAAACAATAAAAGAAACTCTAATTTGTTCAATCGAATTCGGACCGGATACCTGTAAACTCGGGCCAAGTTTGGACTAAGCCCGGTTCGAGCTCGGATCGAGTTCGGCAGTGGAGATTTACTTTTCTATTGGTAGAACTCAGGCCAGGTCCGAGGGTGGCTCGGGTCAAGTTTGCTGACATCATCTTTCCTATCACGACGTAATAATGCCTAGGTCGGGTATGAATACCACTCGGGCTGGGTCGTCGGAAAAAGATCCGATTACCAGAGACAAATCGTGATAGAGCTCGGGCCGGGTTGTCAAGAGCCCGAGCCGAGTTGACTCTGAATCCGTATCGGAGTAATGCCATGCTGGATTGCAAAATTACAAAAGATCCGGGACTAGTTCTTCTTTACACGGACCGAGTTCTGACTGTCAGAACTCTAGCACTGTTTTACTGAGACTTTAGCATGCTATAACTTTCTGTACATTATTCTTTTCGGCACCAAAACTATATATAACTGCTCATGCATTATAGGAGAATATAATCCAATCATAATTCATCTATCATCTTATCTATTCCATTAAAAAATCATAAACAAAAGTAAATCCAAAATCTTACGTACCTTAACTATTTCAGACTATCTGAAATTCGAGAATTGGAGCACAATTTTTGGTGAGATATGACAACGACTAACCACGAGGCCAGCTTCTTTAAATAGAGGATAGATCCAAGATTGGATGACTGGTCGAAACTTTCGTGCATGCGCATCGAGAAGAAAGAAAACATAGCCCAAAGTTGGAGAAAAAACTCAAATGAAGTAGTGGAGAAAATATAGTTTGAAAGAGAGCTTTGGGATCCTATTTATAAGGTATAATCTTCCAAGTGTTAATCTAATTAAAAATTCTATCCACACTTCCTATCTATAATTTATCTTTTATTTTTCACAAATTTTTGGATTTAAATAAATAATTAATATCACAATTTCTTGATTTTTGGATTTAAAATAATATTTAATATTATTTTATTTCCTGAATTATTTTTATCCTTTAAATTCCTAATTTCAACCTCTTTAGGAGTCCTAATTAAATCCTTCAAAAAATTTTATCCTTAATCCTCTTCTAACTCTCTTTTCTTTATTTTATCTCTCCTAAACATAATTATTTCTGAATTTTAGAATTAAATAAATATTTATTATTTGTCATGGCTTGATTCGATTCGATTCAATTTTAATTCAATTTTTGGAGTTATTAGATTCAATAGAAAGCGATCGGTCAATTAAGGGAAACTCTATGTCTCTTTCGTGTAGGTCAGTGGGGATCAAGTCATGGTAAGCCGCCTTTCAATAATAGCGCTAAATAATAATTTCGTTATGGCGATGTACAACGACCATCACAGGACAATCACAATTTCTCTAAAGGGTGATGTCTCAAATCTCTAGGTACGCTATCTACCCCATAAAATATACATGTTAAGATTTCTGCACGAGAGAAATTATGCACTGCGAGAAAAACTCGAGAAATTTAAGGCGACGTAGAATTGTATTAGATGGAAGAAACAGAAGAGGAATACAAGATTAGGCACTCCCTATGATAGATGATAAGAATTACAGATTAACTGGGACTCTATATTAATCCCAAAAATAGGACACCTACCTTGTAATAAGGAAATAAATCAATTCCTTAACAATTTAATTCAGAGTTTGGGTCTAAACAGATTTTCAGTTAGGGTAGGATTCAAGATATTAATTAACAAATCTTCACCTTGAATTGAATCCTATAATCAAATATCTAATACTTTCTGTCATCGCCAGTCCCAGTTCTGATTCTGCACATATGATAGCATTCTTATAGCTTGATCTGGCGATTCCACATCTTCAACTACTTGGAATGCATATGCAACTATGTCCTCAAAGTCATAACGATTAAGATGACCTACTTGCCTACGAGCACTTCCTACAGCTAGACTTGTCGTTGCTTCTTCTATTTGCTCTTCAAGTTCAGGTTGTTCAGCTTGATGAGATTCTTCTTCCTCATTCTGAATTGGAGTTATTCCAAACTTCACCTATTTGTTGACACCCTCCTCTGCTGAGTTAATAACATCTGATTTCTGCTTAAGCATAGACATCTCATCAAAGGATATGTTTCTGCTGTGAATAACCTTGTGCTCCGAGGGAGAGCAAATTTTGAAGTCTTTTACACCTGCACCATGTCCCACAAAGACTCCTTTGGCCCTCGGTTCTAGCTTTCCTTCGTTGACGTGATAATATGCTGGACAACCAAACACTTTCAGATTAGTATAATCAATAAGATTTTCTGACCATACCTCAATGGGAGTCTTCAGATCGATCGCAGTTGCAGGACTCCGATTGACAAGGTAGCATGCTGTGCTAACAGCCTCAGTTCAGAATGACTTGTTCAATTCAGAATTAGAGAGCATGCACCGTGCCCTCTCCAGAAGAGTTCTGTTCATGCGTTCTGCTACACCATTCTGCTATAGTGTATCTCTGACGGTGTGATGTCTGGCAATGCCTTCATCCTTATAGAATCGAATAAAGTCAGACGAACAGAACTCCAAGCCGTTATCGGTACGAAGACGTTTCACTTTTCTCGATGTCTGATTCTCCACCAGAGTCTTCCATTACTTGAAAGCTTCAAATGCCTCGCTCTTGTGCTTCATCATGAATACCCATGTCATCCTTGAGTAATCATCTATCACAAATAGAAAGTATCTATAACCTCCTAGAGATGGAACACGAGAGGGGCCCCAACAGTCAGCGTGGATGTAATCGAGTGTTGCCTTCATCATGTGCACGGCTTTGTTGAATTGATGTCATTTTTGCTTGTCAAAGACGCAGTGTTTGCAAAATTCGATTTCAGATATCTTCTGACCATTCAGAAGATTGCGTCTGCTGAGGATATCCATACCTTTCTGACTCATATGTCCAAGTCGCATGTGCCACAACTTAGATGCTTCTGATTCTAATTTGGATGAACTATCTACTACAGTCACGCCAGAAATAACTGTGCCTTGTAGTATGTACAAGGACTTTTGTCTGACTCCTCTCATGACTTCAACATCACCTTTGGTGACCATGAGAACATCTTCTATGTCATCCATCCGACATCCTTTGGAATCCAAAACTCCTAACGATATCAGATTTTTCTTCAATTGCGAAACATGATGAACCTCTGTCAATGTCCTCACCCGATTGTCATGACTTCTGATCTCAATTGAGTCAACAACAACAACAATAACAACAAAGCATTATCCCACTAGGTGGGGTCGGCTACATGGATCATACGACGTCATTCCGCTCTATTAGTAACCAAACCTTTCAGTATATTATTCACCAATAGATCTTGCTCTATTAGTTCGCCAAGTGTCCGCCTTGGCCTCCCTCTCCCTCTTTTAATCGGACTCCAAATTATTTGATCTACTTTTCTTACTGGCGCATCTAATGGTCTTCTCTGAACATGACCAAATCATCTCAAACGATTCTCTACCATTTTCTCACTAATAGGAGCCACTCCGACTCGTATGATCATTCCTAATCTTATCTAGTCAATTTCAACTATTTTACAGGCTGCATCATTGCCCATGATGATGTTTTCTCCATCAATATTCTAATAAGTTGAGAACCACTCTCTGTGCGGAGTCATATGATAGGAGCATCATGAGTCGAGAACACAACTCTTCTCCAAACATCTCTGATCAAACACTATAATAGCCAAATCATCATCAGATTCGCTATTCTGGTGAGCTACTGTAGCAACTGTGTCTTTCTTCTTCTTAGGACAATCCTTCTTTCAGTGACCTGGTTCTTTGCAATAGTTGCAGATGTCCTACGGATTGATGTTCTTCTTCTTCGACTTACTTATTTTTAGGGTTTGTCTGTTCTGCGGTTGTTACCAACCCTGCGGCCTGAGTTTCCACAGCCTTGCCAGATGCCCTATGACGAAGTTCTCGGATATGTAGACTCGATCTTACTTCTTCTAGAGTAATTGCGTCTCTTCCGGTGATAACAAATTGTGCGAAATTTTCGTACGACAGAGGAAGAGACACCAACAGAAGTAGGGCAGCATCTTCATCTTCAATCTTCACATTTATATTTCGTAATCTCATCAACAGAGTATTCATCTGATCAAGATGATCTTTTAGAGGGGTACTTTCTTGCATGCGGAGGGCGAACAAACGTTGCTTCAACAGCAACTTGTTGGTTAGAGACTTGGTCAGTGACTCAAGTTTTGACCACAAACCGATCGTTGTTTCTTGATCAGCGACTTCGATAATAACATCATCCGTCAGACACAACAAGATCATGGAGTGCGCCTTCTCTTCCTGTACTACCAAACTTGCGAGGTCGGACTCCTTTTCTTTGCCCTTCGAGTCTTCCTCTTTCGGTTTGTTCTTCGACATGTTCGCGAGCGGCGTCCATACTCCTTGTTGTTTCAGAAGTGCCCGCATCTTGATCTGTCAGAGACTGAAACTATTTCGTCCTGTAAATTTCTCGATGTTGACGTTGTGCGATGTCATCTCTACGCCTAACGGAGGATCGACGATGAAGCCTCGCTCTGATACTAGTTTGTTAGGATTTCTGCACGAGAGAAATTATGCACCGCGAGAAAAATCCGAGAAATTTAAGGCGACACAGAATTGTATTAGATGGAAGAAACAAAAGAGGATTACAAGATCAGATTGTTTTCTCTTTGGACCCCCTAGGGAGTTTATATAAGCACTCCCTTTGACAGATGATAGAAATTACAGACTAACTGAGACTCTATATTAATCCCAAAAATAGGACACCTATCTTGCAATAAGGAAATAAATCAATTCTTTAACAATTTAATTTAGAGTTTGGGTCAAAACAGATTTTCAGTTAGAGTAGGATTCAAGGCATTAATTAATAATACATAACAATAACAATATGACCCAAGGGACTTAAAGACAATTGGAGAACATGAAGACCCAGCAGTTTTCATCTTTTATCTTGTTTACCTAATGGACCTACTTTAATAATTTAATTTAGGTTAAATAAGAACTCAATCAGGGGAAACTACTGAATCAATACTATGATGAATCACATGATCTGATGAAATAATAATAATCTCAAAATCAAATCTGAAAGACATTAATGATATGATCAAAGATGATCAAGAACAATTAATCATAATAATTATTCAATTATCCATAACAATATATTCAAAAATATATTTTCTTCCTCCAAAATTCGGCCCGCGTAGGATAGAACTCGGGCCGTGTTCGGAAATAACCAAAATCCCCTCGGTCAGGATAAATCCGAGCTGGATGTATGGTGAACCCGGGTCGAGTCGATTGGTTCACCTTCAATCGCGATCGTATCGAACTCGTGCCGCGCAGAAGCACAACCCGGACAGAGCCAATAGGAACCCGGATCGGGTTTGACAATCCGATCTGGTTCTAAGTCCAACTCAGTCCGGATTTTATGAAATTCGGGGGTACAGTAGAACCTAAGCCGGGTTATGCCGCCGACGGAGAAACACGTTTCGACGTGACTTTTCGACCACTAAACCATGTCATACGATGTCCAAATTATGCATATCATATATCAATGGATTCTCGGTACAAAGAAGAAAAGAATTTGGTTCCATGTCGTGAAAAATCAACGTCACAGGAATTTCCCCTACGTACCTAAAGTTGATTGAAAAATCAACTGAATCCCTCTACCTACGCGAGTTGTCCAGATGCGGACTTTGGCCGGCTATATCTCTGCGATGTGACCTTGAAACTCATGTCCGTCACCTTAAGCCTCTTCTCCTATGTCGTGACTTCGAAACCAACCATCGCGTTGATACATAAAATGATGTAGCAAAATAAAATCGCTAGCAAGTGGCGCTCAAGTAATATAGTAATAAGAGTAAAGAGTGTCGAACCCACGTGGAATATTATTAATAAAATATTTGAATTTATATATTAATAAAAGAGGAAAAACATGAATTTTAAAAATTAGTTTTATAAAATAAAATAAAGAAAATAAGATAATGGTGTTGAAGTTGGTCGTAGGATGATAATGCATTAAGGATAAACATGTGAACCAGAAAAGATAAATTAAAAATCTTCAGATGGATTAGGAATTTTCCCAAGTTATTAATTTACAAGATTAACATCACAGAGTCCACAAACTGGTTATTCTGCTATTTAATCCGGCAAATCAAACTATCTTAAATTTAATCAAAATTGAAGTCCCACAAACTAGTATTCGTCAGGTGAGATTAAAATTAAGATGCATTAATATGAAAATCCTAGACTATTAATCACTCCACAAACTGGTATAGATTAACAGACCACATAGATCTAATTCTCCACACACTAGTTATTAGACCTGTCAATTTTTAATTTCTCAATAAATCATTTAATTTAACTAAATAAAATTTGAAATTAACTAGTCCACAAATTGGTAATTACTTAGAAATTTTAATAATTAAATCAAAAGCATTAAACACAATTAAAAATTGCTCAAAAGAAATTCAATAATAATGAAATACGAGTTCACATAAATTCTCTTCAATAATAATCTCCTAAAAATAAATTAATTAAAACATGGAGTTCATCCTAGAATTGCAGAGAGATAATAATAAAATAACAATAATAATCAGAAGAATTACACCAAGAAATAATTCGGATCCTCAGATGTCGTCGGAACGTCTAGAACAGTCGTCCGATCGAATCTCTCTCTGGTCGAAGTCCGTGAAGCTCATGACTCGCTGTGGAAGAAAATCAAGAACTCAATCAGGGAAAAACTATTGAATCAATAATATGATGAATCACATGATCTGATGAAATAATAATAATCTCAAAATCAAATCTAAAAGACATTAATGATATGATCAAAGATGATCAAGAACAATTAATCATAATAATTATTCAATTATCCATAACAATATATTCAAAAATATATTTTCTTCCTCCAAAATTCGGCCTGCGTAAGGTAGAACTCGGGCCGTGTTCGGAAATAACCAAAATCCCCTCGGTCAGGATAAATCCGAGCTGGATGTATGGTGAACCCGGGTCGAGTCGATTGGTTCACCTTCAATCGCGATCGTATCGAACTCGTGCCGCGCAGAAGCACAACCCGGACAGAGCCAATAGGAACCCGGATCGGGTTTGACAATCCGATCTAGTTCTAAGTCCAACTCAGTCCGGATTTTATGAAATTTGGGGGTACGACAGAACCTAGGCCGGGTTATGCCGCCGACGGAGAAACACGTTCCAACGTGACTTTTCGACCACTATAACCATGTCATATGATGTCCAAATTATGCATATCATATATCAATGGATTCTCAGTACAAAGGAGAAAAGAATTTGGTTCCATGTCGTGAAAAATCAACGTCACAAGAATTCCCCCTACGTACCTAAAGTTGATTGAAAAATCAATTGAATCCCTCTACCTATGCGATTGTCCAGATGCGGACTTTGGCCGGCTATATCTCTGCGATGTGACCTTGAAACTCATGCCCGTCACCTCAAGCCTCTTCTCCTATGTCGTGACTTCGAAACCAACCATCGCGTTGATGTAAAAAATGATGTAGCAAAATAAAATCGCTAGCAAGTAGTGCTCAAGTAATATAGTAATAAGAGTAAAGAGTGTCGAACCCACGAGGAATATTATTAATAAAATATTTGAATTTATAAATTAATAAAAGAGGAAAAACATGAATTTTAAAAATTAGTTTTATAAAATAAAATAAAGAAAATAAGATAATGGTGTTGAAATTGGTCGTAGGATGATAATGCATTAAGGATAAACATGTGAAACAGAAAAGATAAATTAAAAATCTTCAGATGGATTAGGAATTTTTCCAAGTTATTAATTTACAAGATTAACATCACAAAGTCCACAAACTGGTTATTCTGCTATTTAATCCGGCAAATCAAACTATCTTAAATTTAATCAAAATTGAAGTCCCACAAACTAGTATTTGTCAGGTGAGATTAAAATTAAGATGCATTAATATGAAAATCCTAGACTATTAATCACTCCACAAACTGGTATAGATTAACAGACCACATAGATCTAATTCTTCACACACTAGTTATTAGACATGTCAATTTTTAATTTCACAATAAATCATTTAATTTAACTAAATAAAATTTGAAATTAAGTAGTCCACAAACTGGTAATTACTTAGAAATTTAAATAATTAAATCAAAAGCATTAAACATAATTAAAAATTGATCAAAAGAAATTCAATAATAATGAAATACGAGTTCACAGAATTTCCCTTCAATAATAATCTCCTAAAAATAAAATAATTAAAACATGGAGTTTATCCTAGAATTGCAGAGAGATAATAACAAAATAACAATAATAATCAGAAGAATTACACCAAAAAATAATTCGGATCCTCAGATGTCATCGGAATGTCTGGAACAGTCGTCCGATCGAATCTCTCTCTTGTCGAAGCCCGTGAAGCTCATGACTCGCTGTGGAAGAAAACCAAACTTCAGAGTATGAATTGGGACGATGGCTCTCTCCTCTATTTATAGAGTGCGGACGGCCTTCAATTTGATCACGATCATGATATCGTACAATCGAATTTAATCTTGTGAGATAAAACTTGAGTTGATTACGACCGATAAACTTTGTTTCTCTCTTTGAATCTCGGCCAAAACGAAGATTTCCTTGCCAATACGCCCAAAAAGATAAAATCTTTTTATCTTTACCCCCTTCATATCTCGGCCAAAATCTAAATCCTCTTTGTAATCTCGGCCGAAACGAAGACTTCTTGTTGTAATCTCGGCCGAAACAAAGAATTGTAATCTCGTTATGCCCAAAATTCAAGTTGCATTCGTTTTTACCCCCAACGAAGTAAGATGTAATTTATCCAACCATGAGATCATTTCGACCGAAATATAATTCTTTATGGCCGATTCATATTACCTGCAAAATAATTATAAGAATTAAGTAAATTCCTCTTTAGTTAAAATATTCAAAACATTAATAATCAAAATCGATAAATTCGAAATTATGACTAAAAGTGACTAAAAATGATGCATGCTATGATCAAATTACAGAAAAATTAATTAAAATGATAAACTAAAATATGTTATATTTTGCATGCATCACACGTGCTCTCTAGAATGCCTTGGTTCACGTGAAAATGAGAGAAAAAGAGAGGCTCGTGGTATAAAATTTTTGTTTGACTGAAAGGGGATTTCTAGCCAACTTTTAACACCTATTTATAGTGTACGCTAGGATTATCACTTCTAATGGGTGTTGGACTCTTTTAGAATCAATTTTGGTCATCTATCATTAATTAATCATCTCATAATTATTCAAATTTACTTAAATATGAATTTACTTAATAATCTTATAATTATCTCCATAACAATTCTATCTCTTTTCAAACCACATCTTATCTTTCCAACTTATTCCATAATTTTCACCAATTTCAGAATTAAATAATTTCAGAAAATTAAATAATGATTTTCCACATCTTACTAATGAATAGAATATTCATTTATCTATTTAATAAAAATCTAGGTCGTTACATTTAATGTGCTCATGCAATAATACTGAAGTATGTCTATTTGTGTATATAGGTTCACGGAAAACAATAAAGAGCATTGGCATTCAGGTCCTTCAATTGTTCTTACTACGTTTGGATGGGAACAAATCATGCGAACAATGCGTTGTTCCGCCAAACAAGTATGAAAGTTTTGGTGGGGCCCATCGATTTTTATGTTCCGGTCAAAGGCAATTGTTCGCGAACAAAAGTTCCTGCACAAGGCAAGAACTTTGGAAAGTTCTTGCTCGTGCGAGAATGGTCTTGAATCCCATGCCAAAAAGGAGAAAACCGATGTTGCGAACCTCATTTTGGAAGCAGTCTCGAATCCCACGCCAAAAGTTATTATCATCGAAGCGAAATTGAGTCAAACACAACTAGAACTTCCCAATCAAATCAGCCAAGTTCCAGAACAGTAAAACTTCAGTTCACCTCTAGCCAAACACAACGGTTCGCGAACAATAGCCACAACTCAGCTTTGTTCAGCTAAACATGTACGAGAACTTCGGTGGGCCCCAGTCAAATTTAAATTCCAGTCAATGGCTTTTGTTCCGAAAAGTTTTGAAAAAAGTTTCTGCCAGGGGTCAGAACTTCCACTACAAGAAAAGTGACTTTTAGCGACCATAATTAACGAAGAGATTCAAATATGATCGTTAAACATCATTTTTAATGACAAAAAAATTCTGGTCGTCAACAATAAGGACCAAAAATATTCTTATGACTGACTGTTAAAAATCAACAATAAGGACCAAAAAAATTTGTTCCTTAATATTCAAATTAACGGCCATCATCTTGTCGTTAAAAATATGAAAGAAGAAAAGAACAAGTAGGTATAGAAACATAGTCCCACATTCATTATGGTAGTATGATGAGAGCAAAGAGACAAGTATTAATAGAGGAGGAGACTAATGGGCTAATGTAGAATTTTATAGAGAAGGTCCATCTTTGGATCATTTCTAAATCTAAAATAATATTTTTTTATCAGATTATTTATTAACAAAAAAATTTTTAAAAATTGATCGGTTCATCCAAAATGTGATTCAATCGGTGATGTCTTTAGCGACTAGGTAAGTGGTCCTTATAAGTTATATAGGGACCAGCATACTAGTCGCTATTGAATTTTTAGGGAAGAGAATTATAGTAGTTCTTAAAAAGAATCAACGGCTAGTTATTCACACTGGACGCTAAAACCTTTTAGCGACAGGACCTATAGCGAAGAGCCACGACTAGTTTTTTCTTGTCGTTGATGAGTATTAACGACAAGATGACAACTTTTAATGACTACATATCTTTTCGCTAATGACCTAATTTCTTGTAGTGTTCCGAGTTCTCGTTGGACGCCCCAAACAAGCCTCGTATCCCATGCCCACATTTCATTTCCCCCTTTTCCTTCCTTGCGAACCACGCTAACCTAGTCGGAAACCCTCTTCCGCGCCTGCAGAGGATGCCATCCCCCCTTCTACGATGCCGGCCACCGGGTCTATTCCATGCCGATAGAGGACGTCAAGCTCCGACAGGAAGAAGCGCAGGTACGTTCCCATCCTCAGTGGTGTTTTTCTTTGATTTTTTTCTTTGATTATTTGATAAGTTCGTCTGATTTCTCCCACGATCTTGGCTCCGAAGTTGTGACGAAGGCGATGACTGAGGTAAAGGCAAAGTGCAGTGCCGGAAGGATCAGCTTCATGCCTTCATCGCAATTGTATTTTCATCCGCTAGTAACCTCCATGAATTAAGCCCAGTCCCGGACGAGAGCTCATGACATTTGCCAAACACCCTTCAGAACTCGGAGGAACTAGGACGTCATGACAACTTCTAAGTTCTCCGATCCGCGTCAATATTTGTCAAAACGCCAAACAAGAATCTGTGTCACGTCATCAAGTTCTGAGAACTTGAGTTCACGAGTTCTCATGTTGCGAAATACAGCCAAAAACTTGTGAGCCGGTTGAAAATCTCAATATCGATGAGGCATCGAATACTTTCAAGATATGAGTGTGAAGTGGGCGAGAAGAGAGCTTGATTATTCAAGATATGAGTGTGAGGTGGGCGAGGAGAGAGCTTGTTGTGAAAGAGATGATCAAAGTTTTGAAGGAACTTGGGAGGTATCGCATGTTTCCCCCCAATGTGAATGCTCATAACATATCAATTATTGCATCCTTGCACCAATCCACCTCCTAGACAACTTGATTTCAATTGACACGGTCTAGTTTTAATTCAAAGTGCATTTTTATATAACTAAAAGAAAAGTGGAAAATGGCACAATAGTGTTTAGAAACTTCTTAATCATATGTGATCTTAATTATCTTATACATAGAACATTATGATTTATTGTCTAACTTCAATGCTCTCTTTCTACTTTGGACTTTTTACTTCCAAATTGTGTTCATGCTTTTCGTCTTTGTTCTATATTGTAAGTTGTAACATACGCACATGACGTCACATCTTTAGTAAGCTTCATCATGACAATTTTTTGGACATTCTCTATTGACAAGTGTGACATAAACGGTGATAGCTAAACTTTGCTTAAAAAGAAAAGAAAAGAAAACTAAAGTGTTGTATATTCATCTAATAATTTTGTCATGTTGTTTCATATGATCTAATTTTATATTTGTGTGACGCTAGTAGACGTCTAACTATTTCATGATTGTTAGATAGACGCATAACATTTGCTTACATAATATAGCAAAATTTTATTTTCTTTTGTTTAAAATTTATTTTTCTATCTTCCCAATAAAAGTTATTCAAATGTTTCCCATTTATTATATGATTGACTAATTAATAAAAGAGCCAATACTTTCATGCCAACGTTGTTTGATAGCCACACCAAAAACAAAAGGCATCGACACTTCAGAAAAGACAACGGGTTGACATTCTTGAACTAGCTTATGCAAAAAAAAGTTAGTTAGATAGAAATTAACTTAAAAAATTACAAATGTCATGAAAATTAGTAAAAAAATATTCATTAAATATTATCAAATATACCATGAATATTTACTTAATTAATATAATGTACTTGTTACAATTTATCATTAACATGTAAGTTTTAAATTGTAGAGTTTTTAAATAACAAACTTAATTAACAAGTAATATTTCTATTTTAAAAGGATACTACAATGTAGAAGAATGGTGACGTTTACTCATTCCAAAGTAGCAACGGTGACAAACATATTATAATTCACAACTTCTTGTTGTTCTCTCTTTGGTGGAAATTAGCTCAGATTTCCTTAACCTATGTGTTGCTCTGGATACTTAAACAATACTTGTTCGATGATAATAAATGGCCTACAAGTAGACGTATTCACGAGGCAGGTTGAACTTAATTTGTGAACAAATTCGACCCGAGTCAGGTTGGGTCAACGAGATTTGGAAGGTCGAATTCAACTCATCCCGATTCGATTTGAATCAGGTCAAATGGTTAAGCAATTCGACCACCTAATTTTTTTAACATTTTTTTCTTACTATTTTTTATATTTATATAATACAAAAATATTATTTAATATTTATTTTAAAGCAAAAATAAAATTTCTAAATATGTAATATTATTTTTTACTTCAAATATTTTATTTCATTTTTAAAAAATAAATCAAATATAAGCTTAAGTTTAAATAATAAATAAAAAATTGGGTCGGATCGGGTACACAATATTTATTATAAGATAATATTCATTATGCTTAATAAATCACTTGCATCTTATTTTATTTTATTTTTGAAAAAAATAACTTAATTCAAATGTAAGAATTTTAACTGCATCTACAAATAATTCACATGACAAGTTACACCGATTTCCCAAATTAGTTTTACATCTATCCAAAATAGAAAAAAATTATTGATAATAATATTCTAATAGTTCTCGCCATATGAAATGTCACAAAAAAACATTCAAATATCATGGAAAGATTTATGGTAAATTACACTAAATACCCCTACAACCTTAGTAGTTTCTCAGCGCTACTTTCTAACTTTACTTTGTACCAACATTGCCATCCATTTTTTAATTTATTTCACAAAATGCTCTTTCCATTGGTTATAAGCCATTACCTGATCTCACTACTGATATGACGCACGCGACATCTTCTCCACATAAGTATTTACTGATGTGACAATATTAAAAAAAATAAAAATAAAATATAAAAAATAAAAAAATATTACATAAAGAAGATAAGAAGAGAGGCGTCGCCCCTCTCTGTATGATTACCGCGTCCCCCCTCTCTTCTCTACATGCGTCAACAGAGAAGGGAGGGCCCCCTTTCTCTGTCAGCATATGCTGAAGGGTGACAGAGAAAGAGGTGGGCGACAACCTCCCTCTCTACGACCTCGCGCCCTACGCCGACGTTAGCGCGAGGAAAG
Organism: Pontederia crassipes; assembly: GCA_030549335.1. NCBI lineage: Eukaryota > Viridiplantae > Streptophyta > Magnoliopsida > Commelinales > Pontederiaceae > Pontederia > Pontederia crassipes. The sequence continues at coordinate 13,931,874 of CM060188.1, read as the reverse complement.
AGGGGGTGACAACCCCCCTCTCTGTGACCTCACGCTAAAGGTTGTGGAGGGGGCTATCACCCCTTCGTTCTTTTTCCACGCTGGCATTGGTACAGGGAAAGAACCAAGGGGCGACGACACCCTTCCACGACCTCCGGCACAAGGTCGCAGAGCGGTGGGCCATCGCGCCCCGTTCTTTCCATGTGTCGGCCTTGTGCCAGAGGTCGCAGAGCGAGGGCGAACCCTGCACCAGCGTCGACGTAGGGAAAGGGGTTGGTGATGACCCCCTCCCTATGACTTCCTCTTTTCCCGTGCTGACGCCAACACAATGAAAGAACGGGGAGCGATGCCCCCCTCTACGATCTCGTGTCGAAGGTCGCATAGCAGGGGCTGTCGCCCCCTCTTTCCTCGCGTCGATGCCGACGCAAGGAAATGACGAGTGGACGACCTCCGACGCGAGGTTGCAGAGAGGAGGATTGCCGCCCCCCTCTTTTCTCATCGTCATTCGGCATGCACCGACAGAAAAAAAGAGTTGGGGGGGGGGGGGGGGGGCTGGCCACTGTCCGCCGTTGGTCGTAGTAAGAGGGGCGACACCCTCCTCTTTCTCATCTTTAGGTGGCATGTGTTTTCATTTTTTTGAATTTTTATTTTTATTTTTTTAATGTTGCCACGTTAGTAAATGTTTATGTGGAGAACAGAGAAGATGTCGAGTCAGCATTGCGATAGGGAAACGACGTATAATCGATGAAAATGATATTTGGTGAAACAAATTAAAAGATGGAGGACAATGTTGTTACAAAGTAAAGTTAGAGGATAACGTTAGGAAAATGACAAAAGTTAGAGGATATTTAGTATAATTTATTCAAAAAATTATTATAGTAACATTTTAGGCGTCATTTGATTATGGAATATTTTAAAGAGAATAATAAAATTTATTTTGAAGAATAAAAATATTCTTCTTATATTCTTATTATTTTTTATGTTTGGTTTAAGATGAATAAATTGTAAATATATAATATTTTATAATTAAAATATTTTATTATAAATACATTGCATTTATTTTTATAAATATAATAACATATGACTAAATTGTAGAAAATAAAAAAATAAATAAAAGGTGAAAAATGTTAGAATAGAGCTCATTCTTTTGGAATACAAATATTGGGATATTGCAGTTTACGATGGTGGTTTTTTTTATTTTCAAGACGATTTTATCAAAAATAAAATTTGATCACTTTATTCTTTTTTCGCTATCTGTTTGGTGATGTTCGTCCGAATAATTACTTATTCACCGAGATAAATCAACTATGCCATTTTTTATAAAGGTTGCACCCCTTCGTCGAGTGTTGCTCCGGCAATCATTCATGGCCAAGAAACCGTAGCGCTTTCGTAGAAAATTTTATAATTTAAGGTCAAGTGAAATAGTTTTTTCTATAAAGAAAAAAGAATAAATGTAATGAAACTATACTATTCAGTATGAACTATTACTTATTTCTAGTTACATACACATACCTAAGAGAAGTAATTTTCTTTTTACCCAAAGTAAACTTTTGAATTAACTTTTATTTTTATATTTGTCCAATTAGTTTGTTAATCTTCATTAGTTGGAACAAAAAATCTATATCATATTTTACATCAAATGTTTTCTATAGTTTTATGTTATCCGAAATATTGATAATTGGTCTATATGTATTTAGATAATATACAAGAAAATAAAATGTAACATAAAAAGTACTTTAATTAAAGCTCAAAACATTCATCAGATTTGTTAGAACTAATTAATAAAAATGGTTGAACCTTGATATAAATTACTATTTTATATGATTAATTTAACAATTACTATTCGTAATTAAATTAGCCGTATACTTCAAAAAAAAATATATATATATATATATATATATCGAACTAGTTCAGTTTAAGAGCATCATCTAACACTAAATATATCGTGGCTAATGAATTAATTATATATGTTGAAATTATTTGATCATGGAATAAATCGGGCTTTCTATTGGGCCTCCGTGGGCTAGTCCCATGAGCAACATGTCCGGAGGACCCTTTTGTTATAAGATCAATTCCACATCAAAAACCCTAATAGCTGGAATCCATCTGCAAAGAAGACGGAGGCGGCGTGCCCTCTTTCTATTTTGTCATTTTCGTGGTACGCATTTCTCCCCCGTCACACTTCTCTTCGATTTCTTCATTAAATCAATGCCCTAAGTTCGTATTTCGATCCCAAGTTCGTATTTTGCGCTTGGTTTCCTGTTCTCCGTTGTGATCTCTTGATTATCTTTGTTGATTTGGGTGGTCAGATTCGCGATGGCGAAGTCGAAGAACCACACAGCGCACAACCAGTCCTACAAGGCCCACAAGAACGGCATCAAGAAGCCCCGCAGGCACCGCAACACCTCCACCAAAGGGGTAATCGAATGTTCAACCTCTTCTGCTAACACAAATTTTTGTGCGAATTGTTTCCGTCTTTAATAGCTTCTTCCCCTTTCTCTCAAATCTCATGCGGGTTAGTGTTTGAACTGGGCTTTGTGACAACGCCCATCTATCGAAGATTTCAGTTTCCTGATCGAGGTTTCGATTAATTGCAGATGGACCCCAAGTTTCTTAGGAATCAGAGGTATGCAAGGAAGCACAACAAGAAGAATGGTGCCGCATCTGGCTCTGAGATGGAAGAGTAAAAGTAGTGTTCGAAGATAAATTATGTATCAGTTTGTAGTGCGAAACGTTTTTTTTATTGCCTGAGCTGAGAACACATGCATTGTTCTTAATGTATCAGTTCTGATTTTATTTGCGCGAGTGACTCTGTCAGATCACATATTAATGCACTTTGCTTGAATTCAAATTCTGAAATGATCTTTTGTTCTAAGTTTGGTGTCTTGTTTAGCTTCTGATTGTTTATACATCAAGCTAACCAAACTAACTATGTTCTTGTATCCTATTCGTGATCGTTTCCCTATCTTGCATCTCAAGTGAATCTGGAATCACTTTTATTTTACTTTCTAAAGTTAAAACTTAGCTCGATATTACATTGCGATGGCTACTAAGCGTATGGTGTTTTTTTCTTGTTAAATAGTGGGAATTTACGAGACATCCGTCAGAGGTTCCAAGTTCTTACCACCACAATTTGTTACCGTCACAATTTGTTGCCTGTCAGATTTCTGCTTTTTTCAGGGGAAAAAAGTAACTTATTACCACCACAATTTGTTCAAGTTCGATCGTATAATATAGAAGAGTTTCTGTGTTCAAGTGCAGTCTTCATTGAATCTTAGCACATTTTTTATATATGTTCTTTTCTGAGACTATCCACAGATCTTATGTTGTTGTTATTAATAATACTTCTACCGTTGTTCCGAGTTGTACAGATCAAGCTTCATTGTACTGTGGTTTGGATCGAGTTCTTTAGGCATATTGGACTATCGGAGACGTCTTTCTTTCTATTGCTCATCCTCCTTTCTTTTTTCTTTTGTTTGACAAGTCAAATTAAGCTTATCGTGTATTTTCAGTTTTCCGTCCATTGGCATTAACATGTTGGACTGTGTTGGTTGTCTGATCGTTATTCGATCTGAGAATTCGTAAAGTGGACGCATGTTGTTGCGCGTTTTTGAAAATGCTCAACTCCTGATGGCTTTTCTATAACCAGCATTTTTTATATCAAACATGGAAGCTAACATTTAATAGAAAAAGTAATGTCAGATTGCAGGGTTGATTCAATGCTAGAAGAAACTATTATTCTTTAAGTTACAAGTGCATCAAAGCCTTACAACTGTACAAATACCCAATTTATTTCATAGGCTGTCGATAATAACACAAGAACATTGTACTTATTCTGCACGACCTTTGATGATGAGAACCGGACAATTTGCATTTCGAGCACAGTGATCGCTGACACTGCCAAGGAGAGCCCTGCAAAACGTCAAACAAGAACTTCGATTAACAGTCTGCAGCAAACATGGAACATAACGCAGTGTGTTTACGGGGCCAGCTACCTCTTAATGAAACCATAGCCGTGGCTTCCCATGACTAGCATGTCAGCTCCCAACTTGTTCACAGATTCACAGATTACATCCCTGGCATCTCCAACAGAAACCTTTGTCTCCACCTTGATCTGATTGCAGATCATCATACAGAAGGAACAATGTAAGGTCAGGACAAACTAGGTTTAGAAGGACACATAAAACTGAATGAATATTAAGGCAAGAACAAAATGCGTATCATGAAAACAGAATGCTCAAAAAAATCTCACATCGTTGTAATCCTTGCAAATGCTTTTGGATCTTTCTATGACAGCATCAGCAAGTTCTCTACTGTATTTATCCATGGACGAAGTCACCTCCTCAGCAAACATGTAACCTGCAGAGGGCGAGCCGTCAACATCCAAAGCTATGATTAACAAGCAATTACATCTTGCTTTGTCGCACAGAGAGAAAAGCCAGAAAACCAGATTGGCATGCCGAAAGTGTACCGCTATCTGTCTCCGGGACATGCCAATGAGGCACAAAATCCTCCTCAGTTCCAAACACATGATGTTCCTTCCCGTTTTCTGAATTCCAAAGCAGTAACTACGCCTCAGTTCCTTTTACTTATTTTAGTTTGCCACAATTGTCTGACTGAAATGCAGCAATTTGGCTGTTCAGGAGCAAAGTGCCCGAGACAGAGTCACCGGTTTGAACAGACCTCTGCCATTGCAGCAATGGGACTGGCCAGGTAGCAAAATCTAATGCTTAAATTGGTTACTTACAGGAGATTACACTAAGGTCTTTGGAGATTACACTAAGGTCTTTGTACTGAAACATTAGATCTTAAGCGCATATGTTCAGACATAGCTGTGGTTCAGAATAGATACCTGTGGTATCCATGGGCGAGTAGACGGGAGCCGAGGGGCGAGCGTAGAGAAGGATCAGCGTGTCCCTGGCGTCGTCCCCTTCGCCGGAGCCCGAGCGGACGATGTTGCGGAGGCACCACCGGAGGGCGTTGGCGCTCTCCTCGCTCTCGTCCACCGCGATCAGTATCCTCCTCCCCTCTGCAACCGCACCACCACCAGCAGCAGCCATTTCCAGAGCTCTGAGCGAGATACGACGAAGAACAACCCAAAAAGCAACCTTGGAAATCCAAATATTTTTCGGATCAGAGCAACAGATACTTTGCTGAAAGGAGCTGCCATCGCCATCGAATCTATTTATAGCTCGGCGATCAAAACGTTGGCCTGTTTGGCGATCACTGGTTTTGGTTTCGGAGGGTTGTTGGAGCTCGTGGTTTTGCGGCGAGCTGCTGTCTGCGAAATATTTTTGCACGCCCGGTTGGGATCGAGTACGTGATGAGGAACAGCGAGCGAGGGTTGTCGTCCTGTCGGGAATGGTGGCGATGATGGATTCAGTTCGTTGGATGCGGTGTTCGCTGTGTGGGGCGAGTCAGCGAGGAGAAGACTGTCAGAATGTGCAGAAAACAGGTGCGGCACATCAGAAAATGATGAGCAGGAGAGTAACAAACTCTTCGGATAAGGCAGCAAAACCCATTTGGATATTTAGAAAATGATCTAATCTTCCCATAGCTTTCATAAAATTGTGTAATAAATATGTGTATTAATAAACATATCTCCCTTTTACAAAAGTAAATTCATAATTCTTCTAATGAGATGAAGCTTTTTTTGCACTCCTTTAATCTAAAACCCACGATTTCTCTAGATGACAAAGTAAGGTAAAATAAATAACGTAGTTTAAAGAAAATGACCAATGCTAAAACATAAAACGAATGCCTTTCTAAACATATACTAATGCGCATGCTATCTAAATACATTCTAAATTTACTCTAACTTAAATACATTTCAAATTTAATTAAATAATTTCATAATAACTTTTGTCCTCAATTTAACTCCTCTCCAATTTCCCTTTATTTTTAAAGTTATTAATTATAATAATATTAATGACCATATTTTTTAGAATAAAATGATAAAATATTCTTTTATTAGATATTAAAAATGAGAATCGTTATATTGGTAACGATCTGCAAATGAACAATAATATTAAGTTAGATGAAAAGCTCTTGCAATAAACGACAGTAAGCATTTATTAAAAAGAAATAGTTAATGGTTAGAAATAATACGAGAACATAAATGGAAAAGAAGGAGAAAATAAAAAAAATTAAAGTGAAGGAGAAAATAAAAAAATTAAAGGAAAACAATATGAAATGGACCAAATATAATTAATGTCACACATCAATACAAAGAAAAAGAAAAAAATCTATTGGGAAAGAAAGAGGGAAGAGAAAAGAAGAAAGAAGGAGATCACAAGAACTTGTAGAAACAAAAAAAAAACGTACAAGAATCATAGGTCAACCAACATAGTTGAAACAACACCATAAGAAAAACTTTGACAACACCATTCATCCACTTAAAAGACTAAACACTAAGTAAAGAAAAGTAATACCCAATTATTTTACGAACAAATATACTACAAAAAAAGCACGCCTAGTTGTTTGTCATAATCCTTAATGTCAAAAAAGTAAATCTTTTCAGCTTCATTGTAAAAAAAAACAATGGATGATGCTATGTACATAATAACCATATTCTTCTTCTAATAAATAGAAAAGAAAAAGGTTAACTAAAATTTTATAAATTCTTTCTTTATTAGGAAGAATAATTCTTTCTTTTAATTGTTTATTGTTCAAGAAATAAATACAAACCTTTTTTTCCGTCATAATCTCTTATCTTTATTCAATGTCAAGAAAACAATTGAAGATGCTATGTACATAACAATTTTATGTTTATTTGTTTGTTTTATGTTCAAGAATTCTCTCCTGTTTTTTTGTTTGTTTTATGTTCAAGAATTCTCTCCTATTTTTTTGTTTAGGAAATAAATATAAACCCTTTTTTTCCCGCGACTAACATGTTTTTGTCAATTTTTTTGCATTTGTACTTTCCACTAATTACATGTATATATAGAATTAATGAACAGATGAAACAAAATCTAAAATAAAATAAATAAAGCAACAATAAAGAACTCACCTTTCTTCCTCATTCCACAGCTTCAACAAGAGGTTCCAAGAAGATGACAAGAAGAAATAATGCTATAGGGAGAGACCACAAATGAGGAGCTGAAGAATACTCCGAGAAGGAGATGAAGGAAGGAACACTACAAAAAAACACAGAAAGAACTCACCTTTCTTCTTTAACAATAGGACGATAAAAATAGATAATGTTACAACGAGAGATCACAAACGAGGAGCTAAAGAGAGAGATCACAAATATACTCTGACGATGAGGAGATGAAGGAAGACATGAAGGAATATTACGCACGGAAGAAGACGTCTTTCTTTCTCGTTCCACAACTTCAAGAAGAAGAACGTGAGTGGAATGCAGGAAGTAGGTATTGTGCTCAACATCTTGTTTTTATAATATACTAGAGTTAATTTAGTCTTATAATTATAATTAGTACATAAAAAATGTTCAAACTTAATGATTAAGATAATGATAAAAACATAATGAACTTATTAGTAAAAGGTGTTTGATATCGTAATTATGTGCCATAAAATTAAAAGAAGAGATATAAAGTACGAATTTGGTCAAATCAACTCAATCTATAAATTCAAATGATTAATTAAAATAAAATATTTTCTTAAATGTTATTTATAGCCTCTAATGGCAGAAAGGTTCCATAGTTTCATAAAATCTGCATATTTAAAACTCTTTTATATTTTAAAAAATATATCAAAAGACTTTTCTTTTGGGTGGACTGCAATACTGTCCACGTATATGGACAATATTTGTTGTTCCATAGATCGGAAAAAGTCTTCGTTCTGGTTTCTAGGATACAGTCCTGCAGACTTTATATCAAATATGTCCTGAGCAAAATAAGATGAGGAATTAATGGCAGAAGCTACAACCAGATGAAAAAAATATATATATGAGTGTGGTACAAAGTTCTACTCCACTGACAAAGTACATATGGAGCAACCAAGCTACGCACTTTATATGAAAAAGATCAACTAGAACCATCACTAGACTTCACTACGGCCACAGGGATGTTTTTTTATTCCTTTGAAGTCCAGAAGATCGATCAGATCACAGACGACGTCCAAAAGTTTCCGGAATGAAGGAAGCAGAATTCAGAATATGCCGGAAAGCAGATTGGCGGCGGCTGATAGCGCAGCTCCGGTGATGGCGCATTGAACGATCTGCTCGTGCGAAGACGCGTCGGATGTGAGTGCCAATGCAGCCCCAGTTACCGCACCAGCTACAGCGCTGTTCTTCTGTGATATGATCACACCCGAAACATAACACAAAATTAGTGACGGTTTAAGTTAATATATCGCAGAAAGTTAAAATTTACATGCTGAGATTTCACTGTTGAAATAATGACACAAAACACATTTGACATATGTTGGTGTAATCTACGTTGTAATCGCATCTGTGTGATTGCTGATGCCAAATACCTGATTTGCTGGTGGAACCAAATTTGCTGATGTTGCAAAGAGATTCTTTTTAAGTAAAAATTGCATTAAAGTTAACTAGCATTGTCTGAATACAATATGGAGGAGGAAGTGAGGGATGTTACAAAGGAATTAGCAACATATGCAAGAATGACTTAAATTTGACTCAGCCGGCAACTTCCTTAAATTCCACAAGGATCAACAATTTGACTACAATTGTTAATTATCCAAGAATTTACTGGCATAATTTGATTAACTCTTAGTTTCTCAGTTGGTATCCTTGAATAGACAGCAGGCAGAACTGGTAATAATCTATTCTTAACAGCAGTAGAAAACATTACATACTGTAACATACCCAATCATGAGATCCTCTGGCCTCCCTCAATCCATAAGTCAGACCAGAATACATGCCAGCAGCCAATCCTGCATGCACCAGCAGAGCGCATCAACATATAACAAACAAACACAAACCTGTTCCACATAGCCAGATGACACAAATTGTGAAGAAGGCATCTTATTTTACCCCATTGGAACGCCTCCTTTCCAGTATTCTTCACCTGCAGAGTTGTGATATACAAGTAGAGACGAGATTTAAAAAAAAAACTGATCACACAATTTTTATAAACCATGCACAGATGTTCTAATTGCTCACCATTGCCTCAAGTGACTTCTTGCAATTCTCCCCTGCAACAATGCACAAAACATATATAATATCAACAGACCTCTCCTCTAACATTAGTCTCAAGATGCATGCCCATTTATATATTTATCATTGATAATGGTTTAACTGCGATTAAATTAGCTACCAATTACCTCTCAGGTCAGAGAACTTCTTCCTCTTGCTGCCAGGTATCTCTGGGACAGTACCAGCAGTGTCTGCGCCTGCACAACCTGATACAATTTGTAACAGGCGAAGTGCAAAGAGGTATCACCATTGATGTTCATCATCCGATATCCATCCCTCTAATCAGAATATAGAAGGCAGAAGCAGTAATAATCCACTCTTAATTACCTTCCACAGCTATGATGTACCCCTCACGAGACACCGCCTGCAACGCACCGATCTGAACACAGAAAAGGAGAGAAGACAGTCTACACAGTAAAAGATAAGGAGTCGGAGAAAGAACGGGATGAGGAGTAGTACCCCTGCGGCCTTCACGAAGCTCTCGGCGATGCGGTTGACGAGGGGGTGGCCGAAGTCCAAGAGCCAACCACTCTCCATGTCCCTGATCTCATCCAGCAGCGTCCGCGTCTCCAGCTTCCCGTTGCTCATCTTCTCTCCTCTTCTTCTTCCCCTGCTCTGCTGCTCGCTGGTGCTGATGCCGATGCTGCTAGGGATTAAGTAGAACGTCTTATTTGTACGTGTCTTCTCATACATCCATCAACACTGCCCCCCGCGTGATCTGTGCTGTGCTCCTTTCGACCTCTTGAGGGCATCTGGGGTATGGGTCAGGAGTTGGAGAGAGAAAGAGAGGAGGAAGAGAGAAGGATTCTTGGGAGGGTGGACAGGCCGACGCGTGCCGGAGTGGTGGCGCGTGTCGACGAGGGAGTTGATGTTGGCGTTAGACTCGGATTATTTTGACTGCATGCATGATTTTATCCAGCAGGCAGGGGGTGAGAGAGAGAATTTTCCTTTGAAGCCTTAATTGTTTTGTTTTGTTTTGTTTGTGCACGAGTTAATTGAACGCCTTGCATAAAATGGAGATGTACAAAAAAAAAACATGCATGGATTGATTGAACCAATAGTTACTTAAACTTTACTTATGAATTCATCTAATCACTGAATTAGTAAAATTAACTTAAATAAAATAATAAATTATTCATTTGATTAATTTGGCGATTACATTTTGTTTTGCGACTTTTCAGGGCATGTCTGCAGCTGAAATCGAATTCCTTGTTTGGCCAAAGGCATAAAACGTTGCCCATCAAACACTTGATTTTTGTTTTACCAAAAGCATATTTTTTACTCACCGAAAAAAATATATTTTTGGAATAATTCCTTTTGAAAAAAAAAGTAACCAATTTCAATGTTGAGTTAATAGCGTTTCTATATACAGTGTAAGAAAATCTTTTATTAATTTGAAATATTATTTTGACCACAAATAATATTTTTAATAGTACTTTATGAGATCTCAAAAAGAAAAAGAAATTTGTCAGTTTGTTTTAGAGTTTAATGGAATCTCAGAAAATTATAATAAGGTGAGTTTCGATATAAGATCGATCACTAGCTTTGACTCGCCCAAATCTAGTCATTGTGCTTTCCTTCATCTTTCTGCAACATCTACGTTTTGTTAGTGTGTTGGCGAGCGCAGTTTGATTTAGAACTGTTTGTCATTTTCCTGTCAGATGTTTCCGTATCTCCAGAGAATCTACAAAACATATGTTAAGAAAAGAGGGAGAGACAGAAGAACACAAAGAGAAAAAAATGACGGCGGCTTTTTATTATGGAATAACGATGATTACAATGATGGATATCTGTTTAGACCCTTAGAGAGTTTATATAAGCACTTCCTTTGACAGATGATAGAAATTACATATAAATTAGAATTCTAAATAAATCTTCTGAAAATAGGACACCTATTTCGTGATAAGAAAAATAAATTAAATCAAAATCACATACAGAATACCCCTAAAATTTTTCGCTCAGGGGCTCCGCCCCCTTGCAACCCCTGCAGGGGAATCTCTCTTTGACTCTCACAAGCTCGCTGACCGGGCAGCGAGACCCTCGTAGGAGAATTCTGCTTAAGCGTCTGACTATGTAGGGGGATCAACTAAGTTCAAATTCAAGGCATTATTAATAACATACTTGTGGACGTAAAAACTTCGATTGAGCTGTCGTTCAAGGGGTGGATTTTCTTCCTGTTAATTTGGGGATTCAATTGTACTTCCCGTGAACAGGTCTTAATGAACTGATGTGCAAAGTCGAGGCTTTATCTGAAGTATTTAGTCCATAGAAGCTAATATTGTTCATGGTATGTGGTTAGAAGTTTGATTGTCCAGCTAATGAGGCATAATTTAAGATGATACATTGTATGTGAACTTTGGTATGCATGCTCTAATTCCTCTCCAGAATCATGGATGATTACTAACAAAGGCACAAGTCAGGTTCAACAACTTCCGAATGTTTTCTGATTAATTCTTCACAGTGAACCTGTTGTTGCTAAGCCTACTGAAGGGTTCGGCCCTGCTTTGGATATTCCGATAGAATACATCCGTTTTCAAGAACTTTTACTACACATTTACTGGTGGAGGAGAGGGGTCGGAGGAATAACGAAAAGCAACCCTCGTATTTCTGTGTATTGATATTCACATAAAAACTTTGATGGGTCTTCTGTGAAGCTTTGCAGTATAATCGCATAGGACTATTAACACGAGTGCTTTGACTGAAATGTCATATTCCTTTTTCCATTGAGTGGTTTTAGTTTGTATTGGTGTTGCTTTATATGAGATCGACTTGTGCAAGGATCCTGAGCTATTCCAAGAAAATATTGTTTTGTTTTTTCTCTCTGGGCTGCTTGTAGTTTGCTTGCCGACACTCACCTTCAGATATATCATTTTAGGCGATTTGTGATCTACTGATTCGCCTGTTCATCTCTCTCGGATATCAGTAAGTTTCATTATAAGGATTTTATGTGATATTTCTATTTTCGGCAATATAAAACTGGAAGTTTTGCAGCAGACATCTTTTGAAGTTCCTGTGCTTTGCTCCATTCCTGATACTTACATCAATCAGATCCAAGTAAATTGAAGGCCACGAGGCATCATTTTGCTTGCAAATAGCTAGATTTTGTGCAGCTTATTCTTTTTGCATGTAGCCTTCAAATTTTTTTTTTTTTTTTAAACAAAGTGTCAAGTTACTGAGTGGAATGACGTCGTATGATCCATGTAGCCGACCCCACCTAGTGGGATAAGGCTTTATTGTTGTTGTTGTTGTAAAGTGTCAAGTTACTGCTCAGAAGGCCTCAGATATCAAGTGCATATATAGAAATGAGATACTACCACTCCATTCGTGAATGCACGCAAATTTTGCAAGATGTTGCAGCACACACCTGCTTTCCGTCGCACCAGGGCTGTAAAGTGTGCTCTCTGTGGTCATCCAGGGGCTGTTTTCTTCCAGGTACACTTTTTTTAATATCACGGTTCACGTTTGATCTAACAAAAAAGGAAAAAAAGAAGAGTAATGCAAAGCCTGGTGCAAGCAATGCATTTTTTTTATCAAGGATCATGTTTGTCAGATGAGGATTTCTATAAAGCTTTTATTTATTTTCTGCAGTCATGTGCATGTCCATGGCATGGAGTTAAGATTCCATTGTTGTGACTGATAGCAGAATGGTCCTTCCTTTTAAAGCCATCCTTCGTAAATTTGGAACTTTATGTTACAATAAAAGCGTAGAGTTTTGTGGAACCGCTAAAAGGAAACAAATTTCTTCCAATCGTGTGGTTTCATTTCTCGATTAAAAGAAGTAAACGAAGTTCCATTATGCTTCATCTTCGTCTCCTTATTAAGCAGCTGCTTCTATCAAATGGCAGCCCCATTTTTCCAAAAGCAAGATCATCAAAAGTAAACCCAACGTTGCTTTTATGGTCGGATGCCATTGTTATAATCTAAAAGTTGTTGAAACGAAGCTGCAATTACAAAAGGAACATGCCACATAAGAATAAAGTCGTAATAAATGTTGTCAGTTCCAGACAAATGGTACTATTTGATTGTTATATTTCACGTCGTTTGTAGCGACCAGAAGTGTCGACTGTTGTCATGGTATCTCTCCCAAACCAACTCTTCCAATAACCAAAAAACAAGGACTATTTACTATAACAAAGCAGTTGAATAAAGTTAAATGCCATATTTAAACATTAACGGTCTTGAAAATAAAAAAAACAGCTGAAAATAGAAGAAATTTGTCCCTCGTGATGCAGAAAAGAAATCGAATAGCATGCAATAAATAGGAAGCAGCTGCAGTGTCTTCCTTCTTCCCTCCCACCCATGAGATTTAGGGATAGATGTGCTGTCAATGAGAAAATTCCTTTTTGATTCTAGATTTCAAACAGAAAAATAACTGAAGAAAATAGTTCTTTAGATATTCATCAAAACTGCCATTTTTTAAGATTCGTAGAGCTGTTTGAGTTTAAGGAAAGAGGAGAAACATAGGAAAACGAAAAATAGTATATTTAATTCCCTAATAAATGTGTGAAGCTTGTGAAGTCATTTGTCTCCTTTCTTTCTAAAATTGTATATGTTGCAACATTGATTTTTAGGCATTATCAAATATGTCTTAAGCCAGCAAGAGATAAAAAAAGGACAGAATTCATTTCACATGATTTTACATAGAATTAAAAAAGAATTGTGTAGCCACTGCGTGCATTATTAACGAAAAAAAAACATAATCTCATTTTACTTCTATATTAATAAAAAGAAACAAGTTGACTAGAAAAAGGAATTCTGCTCAATTATGCACCCTCCAGTTTTCGACCAAAACGAAGAATTGCTTCCTCCGCTCTAACCTTCTGAAAACTAAAAAAAGAAATTTTACAGGATATAGAATTAAATCATTAAATGTACTTATAAGACATGTCCTCTGGTTTTGTGGTAGATAATGAGAACTAAGATGAGACAGGATAGCAAGAAAACTAACCCAAAGAAAAAAGTTAAAAATTGAAAATACACTGGCGATGTTAGAAACTCTCTTCTTTTCTTTTATTTATGACCATGGTCTGTACATGAATTAGCTTTAGCGGGTCATTTTTTCACGAAGATTCTCCCTCTTTTGTGAATCCTAACACCTCTCAGGACGTAAACTAATGTTTGATTCATCATCCTATGTAATCCCTTTCCTCCCCCTTACAAAGAATTGGACCAATAGATGCCAACATATGAAACTATAAGTTAGAAAAGAAGCTATCTACAGTCACGCAGCAATCTTTAACATCATCAGCGAGATTTCTACAAAATTTGTTGCCGTCCTACAGCTCGCCAAACAACCTCGTGAACCATTCTGACAATCGATGCATCTTCATCCTCATCTCTGCACTCCTGGCAAAGTAGGATTCTGCATTCGAGAGCATAACCATGACGTCATGCTCAACTGCTTCTGTAGTTCGATAGTAATAACTTATTAATCTCATCTTTATCACCTCAAGAGAAAGCGGAACCGGGTACCTGCATAAAACATGGAAACAAAAATGTGCATGATGCAAACAGTAAAAAATCTACAGAGGTGATACAAAGAACTGGTAACAAGATGTTAACAATCCCATTGAATAAGAAAAGAAGTCTCATCAAGCACATATGTTTGTTATAGGATACGTCAATTAAAATTCTATTGAGAATGCATACTTATCCACAAACGAATTTGTAAAAGATGTTTATCCTTCATTTACATCTGAAAATCTAAAAAGTCTTGTGGATAATCCTCATCAGATAGAGAATGTTACAACCAGTTCAATCAAAATCATAAGATCGAAGTTTGATTTAGATGAGCTCAACTCCAGAATGAAGGTGCTCAAATCTTAGATGGCAAAGACAAGTCAGTGCAAAATATTTAGGTGCATGTAGGAACTAGCTTCATACATCAAATAAAGGAAAATGAATAAGACATGTTTGTCCAATTAACTTCCTTTTTAATATGAAAGGAGGCATCTAAATCTAGAATTTAAATACACCACCCATAGCATGAAGAAATGCAGATATTAAAATACCTGTTTAGAAAGTCAGACTTCTGTGCTACCTGATTCAGCTTCTCAATACCATGATAATCCTGAAATGAGAAAGAAGGAAAAATCACCAAAAAATACCTTCATAATTTCACCAACTACTTCAGGCATTTTATTTAGATTCGTGGATCACCTTATTTTTATTTGAATTTTCTTCAACTTTTAAAATGGAATCTAATAAATGTTTCCTGATCTCATCGTCAATATGAGGATGTTCCCAATGGGGATCATCATAAAGTTCCCATGGACTATGCATTTGTGGACATGAAGGATCATCTTTGTATTGTATTTGATATCTCTCCCATGGGCTATTTGGAAAATCTAGAGATTTAGGTATTACAGCCATAACACGACCCTCCCACCAACTCCCACCATTTCCATCTGCATTCCTCCACCATACTTGGCATTTATCTCTGCGTGTCCAGTTTCTCTCTATGGAAGCCTCGTATCGTGTTCTTTCCACGAGAAAATCAGGATCAGAAACAAGTTCTAAGAAAGTGACTTGAAAAGTTTTACCAACAACATCAGAAGAAGGGTCTATAAACTCAAGGATGAGTTTACAACCACTGTCACCAGATCCAGGAACAGTACAATACTCAAGGTTTCGTACTTTGCAGAGCTCTACAGCTTTTATATTCCGTTCTATTGATTGCCAAGGCACTGGTTCATGCTTAGGAGCATTCCTGAGATATTGTTCATGGCCCTGAAAAAACCATTTTTTAGAGGAAATCACATAAATTTGGCAGGCTTAAATTTGATTGCATACAAGATGTGATTGCTTAAAAGTAGATAAGAGGATGTGAATACCTGTCTTAAGTAGGCAACTTCATCACCTTTTTGGGGAATGTATCTGCAGCTGGCCTCATGCTCCGACAACATTAGCCACGAAAATTTTCTTAGAGCGTGGTGGTGTTTTCCTTTGTCAAAATATCTCAAATCGCTACTGCTGTAGTTTTCTCTTCTGTTTCTGGCAGACCTTAAACCGACTGTCAGTTTTGATGGGGATTTCCATTCATCAAACGGATGTTCGTCCTGGACATGCAGTACAGACTTCCCTTTATCTCTGGAACCATACCTCTGCTTTTCTGCAAAACTACCCATGCTAGGAGAAATCTCATGTCGAACATCACTTTTGATCCTTGTCCTGCGAGTACTCACATTTATGGGATTTTCCATTTCCCCATCATGGTGATTGTTGGAGAGTGGTTTGCTTTCTTCTTTAACATCACCAAAATTCTTCTTATCCCTAGAAGACTTCGATCTTTTATATACAGAAGAATACATTTTGACATTATTATCTAGAACCATGTTTAGATCATGCGAACTGGATGGCCCAGCATTTCCGCTTGTGCTAGACTCCAAGTTTCCTGACCCATTGGTATTTTCATCCTCTTCATTTACAACAGAACCTATAATCTGGCCATTTGCTGCAGAACTGTTAGATATTATTTCGTACTCAGCACTATGCTGACCACCAATCACAACTGAATTGAACTTAGAAGATGAACAAGACACTTCATTTCCTAATCCTTTTGACTTGATCTTAAACCTTAGGTGGCTAACCTTTGTATTGTCTTCAATTGGTGTAACCCCAGCATCAGTATCCCCATTTTTATCATCTTGTAAGATTCTTGACCCTCTTGGTGATTCAAGAATATCTTCCAACTCAAAATGCATAGGACGATGATAATGTGCTTCATGTGGTAGCTCAAAGGATCCTACAGTTTCAACATGATCCTGGTGGTCATTATGATGCAAGGAGGGCCCTGAAGGCCTGACACTTCTTTCAGGAGAAGGCATTCTGATGTTCTTCCCATTTGAAACTTGTAAGGCATCATCTACTCCTACGCTTCTGCTGAAATTAATTTGATGGTCATACTCAACCTTGGACGACTCATTAGTGTCACTTCCAATCATGCTGGGACCATCCGGGTATGCACCCATAAGACCGTCACTAGATTTCAAACGTTTTGAAGACCGAATCTTCACTTCTCCCCATTTAATACTAGTCGCCTGCCTGTTTGTGAAATAAGTGGGCCCAGAGCATTTGTCGGTCTGCTCCTTTGTTTCATCAGTTGGCCCACCTGATGCTGACTGGTCAGCTGCACCAGGATCAGCTAAAGGTTGCAGGTGCACCATGCTGCCATGATCTTCAGGCCTTTCACATTCTGAAGAAACAACTGGTTTTGATCGTGGCCGTGATAACTTAAGAATCAATTTTCGACTACTTCCAGGATTTGACTGACTTTGGATAATTGGAGATAATTCTGAAAAACCTTCATGCCCATCTCTGGCAGGTTCCTTCTCCATTGAGTGCTTAAGGTTACTATCCATTGACCTTTCTGAATCAACATATTGTGTCATTGATTCGGGGATGTCTGAATCACTTTCTGATGAATCACCTTCAGACTCATCATCTTCACCATCTGTTATCCCTCCAGTTATCTTGCATAGCAGATTACGAGCATTGCGGGCAGCAACTCGTTGGGGTCGGGATGACTTGGATTCAGATAATTTCTTTCTTTTCTTTAACCGTCCATTTCGGGACCTCTTTGGTTTCTTAGCCCTGGACATGCCCATGGCATCATGATCATCCAAGTTTCTTCTTTTAACTCGTCTCCCAGAAGAAGTCGTGATCTCAACCTGCAAAAACAATACATAAGTAGGAATAGAGCAGGACGCAAGTTAAATTTGCCAAAATGACTACATACTTCAAATTTTGGGGTTTTTCTTTTAGATCTCCGTAAGCCTTCATTGTTCTCAAGATCAGTTGCACCATCTTCGCCATTGCACTCTGCCTCTCCAGAATAACTATTGCCTAAGCTCTCTTGCTCACCTTCGCTTGGAAATTCATCAGTAACGTTGTATTCCGAATCAGTATCATCAGTTTGTATTTCATTTTCTTGCTCCCAATCTACAACATCTACTATCTCTGGCAAAGGCTCAACCCATTGCTCTAGGTCCACAATTGGCAGGGGTTGGAAATCACCAATATTAACATTATAAGTTGGACCAATTGCAAAATTTAAGGAAGTGGGACGCCACTCAAGACCCATGATACCCAAACGACGTCTCTGGTACATGTTCTGGTAAGGTTCAGAGTACGGTATCATGCCTGACATAGAATATCAAATACAGAAATCAACAAAAGTGGAACATTTGAGGAGCAACATTTAGTGAAACAGATTGTACAGAAACATACTTGAATCACACAAGAGATCTTGGATGTTTCTCCTATATGGTGTAAGTTGTGTCTCCTGCATTAAAGATTTGCTTACCACATTATGAAACAAGCTAAAAAACTGAATGGTTCCTCTGCAAAGGCATTTTCTATGGAAATTATAAAAAGTTTAAAACACATTATTTCTTCTCAGGATAAAACAAATAAATTATTGGTAACAATTGAAGAAGTATTGTACCCAGTTGCACTTACCAAAGAACAACAAAACTTTTGGAAAGAGTAATCCTAGTTAACCAAGAACTCATAAATCAATGGAAGATTCATAAGTAATTTTACAGTTTTAAAATATTGGATGCACATATGAACACTTATCAGCAACGTTTATTTAGGAGCACTTTTGTATCAAGTGATACAACTTTCATAATATTAGCCCAGACAATTCAACATTATTTCTATAGATACAAAATACAAAAAGAAATAAACCAATAGAAGGAACTTGTATTTATGTGAAACTGGTTGTGGAGATCTTTTGCAGACAAATATTATTACAATAATGGTTTCTTCTATGTTTGATGCTGACCTACATGTTTCATCCTCAGCATTAGACTTAGAGGGAACACTTTTTTTTTTGGATAACTACATTAAACAAGGAACAAAAATCATCACAAACCTGGTCCAGAGCATTTCCATGTGTGTCCTGCATAAGAGGTCGATAGTCCCCGAGGAAGAACTAGTATACCCAAAAAAAGGAAAGGAGTTAGGGCCCAGCAAACAATAATTATCTATATGAATGCAATGGACTCGGAAATCATGTACACCTGGTCGTATTTTGCATCCTTTTGGGACTCTCCTTCCCCTGTCGTGACAATGTATATCTGCCCAACTTCATCTGAGAGAATAATAGAAGTCCCATCCCTAGATCATGATACCAAAAAATAAATATCTTTTTTCCCGATGTGACCACTATTTAATTGTTTGTTGTCATTTCAATTATTTGTTAATCGTTTAAAATATTTCTTGCATTGATTGAATCATATCCATGAAGCATTCCTTTATTAATGGTAAATGAATTTCTATGACATTGCATTGATGGGTACATGCTCCTAGTATTGATTGTTCATGTATATTGTTGATGATGATCTTGATGCATAACAATTTTATCATGATAAGAAGAAAATATAAAATTCATGTTCTATAAAGTATGCATTAGTATGTAATGATTAATTATATATCGTCTTGTCATGATAACATCACTTCAATCATCATGACTTATGACCTTACATATTAGGTGTAAACTCATGGAATGGATTTCACTACATCATATGCTGCAGGTAATCCCAAATTGATCACTGATGGTGGTGCTGCACATTACAAATGGTTCTTGCATGTTTATGTAGACAAACTCAGTCTTGTAAATGATAAATTCCTTCTAGGTGTAATGCTTATGCCAAGCTTGCACAATGTTTGATGCTCTAACTCTTGTCCTATAAATTCTAATAGAGTGAATAGTAAGAAGGAAAAGAGTTTCATTGTCATTGCATCCGGGGATCACCTCGGCCGCATATCAGGGCCCATTTCAAGGGGTGACAGAGTGAGTTCCAAAGGAGGTTGATTGCTCAAAGCACCAGAAGAAGTATGATGTTTACAGGTTTTTTTTTTTTTTTGAGAAGAAAAAGGATGACCACCAAAGTTGTGGTTGTCATCCAGCCATGTGTAGAACTATGAAGAAATGTTCAGATGTAGGCCCTCAGGGAGAGCAAAGAGAGTGACCAAGGTCACAAAAAGAAAAACAACTAGCCCGAACCCCACTCCCTAATAAGAAAGGAGATGTGGTGTACAACACGCTCAGGCTAACAGCTCCCCACAAAAAATGATCCGGTTGCGCTGTAGCCAAATGGCCAAGGCACCGGCCAAAAAGGTCATGGCACTCGCCAACTCTGTTTCTGAGGCAGCAAGTCCCTGAAGGTCTGCCACATAGACTCTGGCTCTAATGGAAGAGTGGTCGCAATGGTAGTCCATATGCTTCAGGATGTGAGGCAATCAAAAAACAAATGAGTGATGTCAGCTGCAGACTCGTTGCAAAGAACGCATGAAGTGTGTGCAGGACCCACCGTGCTAGGTCCTGGTAAGAAGTCGTCCGCACCGTAAAAGCCAAGCAAAAATCTTGACATTTAATGGTACATGTGTCGACATCCAAACCCATCCATCTGACCTGAACTGGTCCGGGCGTATCCCAACCAAACGCTAATGAAGGTCCAACAACTCTGTGAAGCGCTGCTCTGGCAAATGTGCTCTAAATAGGAGAGGCCAAGTACCAGAGCCCCACCCTCCCTCCGCGAACCAAGTGTCCGCAACCGTGACCTCTGGAAAGGTCGAAAGGGCCCAAAGGCGGGGAAATGCCTCTGCCAGTGAGCCACTAGCAGTCCAACTGTGCCGCCAGAAGGAGAAATCCGCCCCCGAGCCAAGAGATGGAACCATAAGGGCGCGGACTCGCGGTGGCATGGCTGCCACACCCCTCTAGAAAAATGATGCCCCTCGGGGTAAAATGAACCTCGACTCCCATAACAGGTCCCGACCATAGCAGGTATAAAAAACTGAGCGCCAGAGGCTAACCTCTGGTCCCATAATCCGCCTAAGCCAACGGGCTAGAAAAGCCCAATTTAAATCACGAACCCTCAAACCTCCCTGAGATGTAGGATGGCAGATGCTGGTCCAATCGACCAGGTGAACTCCGCGGTGATCGGCGCCACGCCCCTGCCAGAAGAAGCTACTCCTGAGTGAGTCCAACCGTCGGAGAACCTGAGCTGGTAGAGGCAAGACCGACATATAGTACGTCAGGGGCGATCTATCGGAAGTCCTCAACCTGCTCCGCTGGGGTGCGCTTCGGCTGTAGGAAAAGTAGGAACCGATTGAGGCGCTCAAAGCCCCGATTCCCGTCTGTGAACTCCTGAATCACTGCAAGAACATCATCTCACAACAATGGCCAGAACTCCTGATAGAAGAAAACAAGCCATCTGGGCCTGAGGCCGCCTCACTAATGAGGTCCTGAAGAGCCTCAGAAATCTCGTCCTCCGTGATCGTCCGCACCAACAATGATGCTTGTGTGTCGCTGAGTCTGGGGATGTCATCTGGGGCCCACCTCCATGGGCTTAGCGGCTGCACCAAGATGTGGCGCGAAAGTATGACATGACGGATGCCCAGATGGTCTGACGATTAGTGATTCGCTGCCCCTGTATCACAAACTGCTCAATCCTGTTAGCCCTCCGTCGAGAGCTAGTATATAAGTGAAAAAACCGAGTGTTGGCATCCCCCTCCTGAAGTCGAGTCTGTCGGGATCGCTGCCTCCACTGGGTTTCCACTATCCTATCCTCCAACTGAATAGTCTCCCGAGCGCGTCTACGCTCGTCGACCTCAGAATCCATGAGATGACGAGAGTCCTCTTTGCAGTCCATCTGAGCAATGATCCTAAGGGCATCCGTCCTACGAAGACCCCGATCCACCCTGATCTGACCGCAATGCTGACATAGGAAGGAGTGCAAGCTAGAAAGGCGAGTCGCAAGTGTCCTGGCTGCGGACTCCAAGGGCGCTACCCTATGCCACTCGTCCTCCACCAGCACGAAAACCATCCTCCAAGAGCCAAGAGCTCTCGAAATGGAAAAGGGAGCGCTAAGTTTGATCATCGTCGGACCGCCACAAGAGGGGAGTGTGGTCCGAAAACGGTCGATCAAGAGCCTGGACGTCTGCCAGCTGGTGAGCCTCTGCTAGCTCGATCGAACCAAGGAGACAGCCAATCCTCGATCTAGCAGAAGGGGCAGTTGTGCTCCTCCATGTGAATTTACAGTTGGTGGCCCGAAAGTCAACCAACGACCGAGAGTCAATGAAGTTACTAAACTCCTCAGCACCACTATCTTTCCCTCGGCGTCGGACTGGCCGATCCTCCATGTCAAGGGTGACATTGAAGTCACCTCTGATCAGCCACTGAGCATCTGGGAAGTTGCAACACCTTCGGGCATAGGTTTTTTTTTTTAGACTTCAACCAAATTAAGACTGATAAAATTTTAGCCATTACAACTATCTGGCCTATACAAAAAGTCTAATAGCACAACCTAAAACTTTATATCAGAACACATGTAGCATAGAATGTGGGTATGAAATCATAAGATAAACCTTGAAAAGTTAGAAACATGACACAACTAAATTAAGACTCTCCTAAAAAAAAACTAAACTAAGACTGATAACATCTAAGCCCTTACCATTACCTATGATTAGTCAACTAAACTAAACTAAGAAGTCAGCACAACCTAAATCAAATAAGACCTCAACTAAATAAAGACTGATAACATCTATGCAACTACTACTACGTGTCATACACAAGAAGTCTAACAGCAGAACCTAAAATCCTATATAAGAAGAGCACATGTAACATAGAATGTGGATATGAAATCATAACATAAACCTTGAAAAGCTAGAAACATGATAGGATATCAGGACAGTAATTCAGAAGAATTTAAGGTTTCATTCATGGAAAAAAAATTTAGTATTTATCCAATATTTTTATTTGAGACGCTGTTATCCTATAAATTAAGGGCCTATTGCATTACAAAACGTACTTGACAAACATTCCAAGTTATTCATATGGAAAAGTTGTTGCAACACATGGAATCGAGCAAGAAAAACAAATGATGAGAATAAAATATTTTAAAATAATATAATTGTGTAATCAAATTACTGAAGTGCAATTGCCGGTTTAAAAATTACAAATAAAGCAATCGAAAGCTAACTATCAACAATGTCAAATATCGTGCAGAACTTCCACTCAAACACCAAGTTATTTGAGGAAATGAAAAAGCGTAGAAGCACTCTAACTAGAATAAAAGGACACAGGATAAACTGGAAGCAAGCTTTGAGATTGT
Source organism: Pontederia crassipes (assembly GCA_030549335.1). Taxonomy (NCBI): domain Eukaryota; kingdom Viridiplantae; phylum Streptophyta; class Magnoliopsida; order Commelinales; family Pontederiaceae; genus Pontederia; species Pontederia crassipes. The sequence goes on along the minus strand of CM060188.1, from coordinate 13,908,657 downwards.
TGGATGGCCACTGAATCAGACTGAAGGATAAATTATACAACATAATATCGCTTAAAAAAAATACAAAACAATAGTTAAGCTTTTCATGACTTCTGAATCCAAATATTGGTGATGCAGAAACCTCATACTCTGGTAATCAATGAAACATCATACCAAGACAATAAGAAATATCCCAATCCCGGTTTGATCAGGACAGGACACGGATGTCCTGATTAAATTTCAGTTCTTTATGTGTGCATGTGTTCTAACTTAATAAAGAAGTTACAAGTATATAAAATTAAGAGAGAAAAAAATAAAATAGGTTTCAATTAACTATATTACCATAATATAATAGTCATCGAATAAAAAGGTTCACTAATAACTAAACCAAATGAGATGGTTAAATTTATTTATGATAAGCAATATCAAAGAAAAAAATCATACATATAGTTTTAATAATTTATATGTATAATTTATAAATTTGAGCGGATTTAAACCAGGATTGTGAAATTTGGTCCCAGTCCTGGTTTTGGGTTTGGACATTCCAGTGTCCATCACCCAATAAGTAATATTAGAACATCCATCAAGTTCAGAACATGTTTCAAGGATCTCCACAAAAATAGCTCAAAAGATGGCACAAGATGTAATAAGTTCAGAAATCTCCCTCCCAAAATGCAAGTGCATAAACCATTCCTAAAGCGGGAAACCTGATGAGCATATGAAACTAAAGGAAACAGAGATCTACAAAGAGAACAGCTAGTAATCTTGCAAAGGTAACTTACGGTGAAAATTTTCCGTCCACCAATTTAAATGTTCCAGTTTCATAGACCCGCACTGGCTTGCCCTCCCATATCTAAACACAACATTATGTGACGGCATAAATAATCATTTATGAAGGGAAAGACAAAAAACATTTAAGAACTCACATCCCATATTATCATTTTTCCATCATAGCCAGCACTCATAGCTATTCGAGGATTGAAAGGATGGACATCCAGGACAAACGTCTGCAAGCACAAGGCAGAAATTCACTATCAGTTGTTTCGTATTACAAGGGAAGCACAAGCACATGGAAATTCACTAGAAAAGACCACTCCAACATATCTTATCGGCCAAGCATTTGGATGCTGCAAAATATTATGTTATACAAAACATTGATGGATATGCACATAAATTCAACATAATCCGAATATTATAACCTCTTCAGCTTTACTTCCAACAAAGATTTCTACCAAAGAAATATGCCCTTTATGCAACTATTGATATTCCTTCCATAAAAAATAAAAATTGTGAAATTTCTAAAAGGTTAACCCCTCTCCCAACGGTATCCAAAATTACTAGCTAGAAGATTTGGGCTATTAGCTCCTTCATACCAACTCTTAACTCGATTGTCAATTGAGCAAATTCCTGTTGATTAATGTAAAACTTTGAATGCCCAATGACCAGTTCAAAAAAATAATGAAGGCTCAGAATCATCTACATTGGTTGATGACAAATTGGTATTACATTTCATTAACCTTATATCCCGAGAATACAGAATTCATCAACCAGTCTTTCCACAGCAAAACTGAAGAAATTAAGACAATACATCAAGGATGGCACAAGGGGAACAGAACTTTCCATGGTTTTGGTAAAACACCAATTTACTATGAATGATATCTTTTTAATTTACTGTCAAACAGGCACATTTCTCCTTTTCTTCTCGTTCAAACAGTCATTTGATTGTTGCATTTGCATCTAACACCCAACAGTCAGTTGGTCAGCTTTAAATTCATATATATATACATACATACACACACATATATATATTCTTGATATGCAAATGAAATGTATAAAACCAAAATCTCGAACAGTTTTTTATCGAAAGATCAAGTGGTGGCAGTTAAAGGGGGAGAAGCGAGAGACTTTTAGAAGTAAATTATTAGAGGAAAGTGTGTGGGAGTTAGAAGGAGATGCTAGTATCATGTGGAAGAATGTGGCAAAAAAGGTTGAAATGGTTGCTAAAGCCATTTTAGGGGAATCAAAAGGTTTTGGACTACGAGATAAGGAGACTTGGTGGTGGAATGAGGAGGTCCAAGAAAAGGTGCGTAATAAGAAGAATTGTTTCAAGGCGATGCACTTGGACAATAGTTCTGATAATTGGGAAAAGTATCGTTTGGCGAAAAGGGAGGCTAAGAAGGCAGTTAGTGATGCTCGTGCTAAAGCATATGAGGGGTTTTATAAGGAGTTAGGGACAAAGGCTGGTGAACAAAGAATTTATAAGATTGCAAGGAATAAAGAGGAGTCGAGAGATTTGGATCAAGTAAGATGCATAAAAAATGAAGTTGGCAAGGTTTTAGTTACTGAGGGAGATATTAAGAACAGATGAGAAGAGTATTTCTATAAACTATTTAATGATGGATGTGAAGGTTCCCGTTGTGATTTGGAGGACTTGACAGTTAGCAAATGTGAGCTTAATAGGTCATTTTATCGTAAAATTAGAGTCTCGGAGGTTAGCGAAGCTCTTAAGAAAATGGAGAATGGTAAAGCCGTTGGACCGGATGGTATACCGATTGAAGTTTGGAAATGTTTAGGAGAAAAATGTGTGTTGTGGTTATGTAAACTATTTAATAAGATGTTACGGTCGAAAAAGATGCCTGATGATTGAAGATTAAGTACATTAGTTCCTATTTACAAAAATAAATGGGATATTTAGAATTGTGCAAATTATAGAGGGATTAAACTTATGAGTCACACAATGAAATTATGGGAAAAAGTGATTGAGCATAAATTGATAATGGAGACTAGTATTTCTGAGAGACAATTTGGGTTCATGCCAGGAAGATCCACTACAGAGGCGATTTATTTACTAAGGGGAATGATGGAGAAGTATCGAAGTAGGAGAAGAGACTTACATATGGCTTTCATTGACTTAGAGAAGGCGTATGATCGGGTACCAAGGGATGTACTTTGGAAAGCCTTGCAAAAGAAGAGGGTGAGTGTTGCTTACATTAAAGTAATACAAGATATGTACGATGGGGCATTGACTAGGGTTAGGACACCCGGAGATGAGACAAATGAATTTCCTATAGGAATTGGCCTACATCAAGGATCAGCTTTAAGCCCGTATCTATTTAACTTAGTTATCGATGCTATAACCGAGAGTATCACATAGGAGGTACCTAAGTGCATGCTATTTGCGGACGATATAGAACTTTTAGCGGATTCAAGAGAAGAGATTAATACAAAATTGAAAATATGGAGAAATACGTTGGAGTCAAAGGGTTTTCGTTTAAGTAGGAATAAAATAGAATATATGCATAGCAATTTCACAAATAAACAACTTAGAGACGATTTGGAAGTTAGGCTAGGGGAGGATATAATTCCTCAAGTGAAAAATTTAAATATTTAGGATCAATTGTAAGACAGGATGGTGAGATTGATGACGATGTTAATCATAGAATTCAAGCTGGTTGGTGTAAGTGGAGGAAAACAACTGGAGTTCTTTGTGATAGAAAAGTACTCAATAAAGTGAAAGAGAAATTCTATCGTACTGCTATAAGACCGGCAGTGTTATATGGTAATGAATGTTGGGCTATGAAGGGACAACATGAAAGTAAAGTGGAGGTAGCCGAAATGAGGATGTTGAGATGGATGTGTGCTCATACAAGATTAGGAACGACCATATACGTGAACGAGTCAGAATGGCTCATATTAGTGAGAAAATGGTAGAGAATCGTTTGAGATGGTTTGGTCATGTTCAGAGAAGACCATTAGATGCGCCAGTAAGAAGAATAGATCAAATAATCTGGAGTCCGATTAAAAGAGGGAGAGGGAGGCCAAGGCAGACACTTGGCGAACTAATAGAGCAAGATCTATTGGTGAATAATATACCGAAAGGTTTGGTTACTAATAGAGCGAAATGGCGTCGTATGATCCATGTAACCGACCTAGTGGGATAAGGCTTTGTTGTTGTTGTATATATATTCTAAAAGAGTTAAATTAGCGTGCAACCACAAACTGTAGTCGCACGTGCAATCACATGCTTTGGGCCTTTGGATCAACATCATCTTGATCCAATGGCCCAAAACACAGGTAATCTACAATGTTAGATCAAAATTATGCTAATCCAAAGGTCCAGACTATGTGACTGCACGCTAGTATGCCTCATTCTGAAAGTCATATATGTATATGACATTCGTTTTTAGGGGACTTCATATACGTATATGACATCATTTTTTATTAAAAAGAATGTCATCTTCCTGGGTAAAGAAATTCAATCCTTCATCTTCTCAGTGTCTGTGAACTGAAAAGCATACCAACAAGAAGTAATCACAAGTTTTCTGCTCCAGCAATATGCGATCATGAGGATATCGGAGTTTAACTTGAATCCAAGAATTTTTCTTTCATTAAAATGGTAAGTCCTATATCTAAAGTACGGGAACTGGACTTAAATCAATGATTGTATTCAGAATTTCATCACTATCATCATTCTTAACTTAAGGCCACAGAAAATCATCCGATATAATTTTTCCTGATCTTCTTACCCAGGAACTAGTGGAAAAGTTCTACTTAAAGCTAACAGCATGCTCATCGCAGAACCAGGGAAAGAGAAATTTTGGCATTGAACTATTGCAAATGTGTAATAATAAAGCCACATCTACCAACTCAATTAAATAGTCTCATAAAACTCAAGGGTAATGTGAGCCATAGAGTAACATTGGAAACACCCAATTAACAAAGGAGAGAGACGCTACGTAGAGAATATCACACGTCATCTATATTTTCCTTTTAAAATTGAACCATCTTATTTTTCTGAAAAGTGGGGTATTGATAGTTATATCTATTTGAAGCGCGTCATTTTTCATACTTCAATGCAATCTGGATGACTAACCAAGTTTTATAGTCTTTCCTCAAAGAATCTATGTTAGATCGGTCACATGAAACCTCATAGTTTATAAAAGAGTTCCACAAAGACGGACTCATTGCTGTAAGTACAAGCTTGAGATAACATGAGAAAAATCTCGGGGCAAGTGGCAACATACCGATTCCTGGTGGCCATTCAATGAATGGACCAAACTACCATCAGACGAATTCCAAACACATATTCTGCAATCTGAAGAAAATAATACAACATTCACTGTTATCTCAATTGCAGTATCAATAAATCATTAATAACAGGAGCTTCAGAATGATAAAGATAATGTAACAACTGATAAAATATTCACAACTGAACAGGTACAAAAATAAATTACAAACAAAAAAAAAATGCGAAAACCGAGACAAGCATTTAAGATTAAGTGAAAAGTCATGCAACAACATGATATCTGGAACAGTGAAGAAGGACAAGACATTGTAGTTGTCACCCTGTCATATTTTTTTTGAGGGAAATCGCCCTGTCATATTAAGAAAGGTATAAATAAAATAATGACTTGTCGAGAACAACCCCATTCCCATAACTAGCATACCATCAGTTTCGCAACATACCAGCAAGGGTTCAACATGTCGAGACCTATGAAACTCTGAAGGGGCATACTTCAAGAAGCAATATATGATTTCAACAAGAATATCTCAGAGGGCAGCAAGAAAAAGTGTCATACATAGATACTACAATGAAATGAGGAACTTTCTTTGAAGGGGGAAAGAGGAATTTACTGGATATATGACATGGAATAATGGAATGAGTCATATAAAAGTTATTTTGACAAGGCACTATTCAATAGCAAATTTACATGCTATAACAAAAACTAACCAGCCAAATTTATTAAAAATTTTCTCATGCAAAAAAACTTCACATACATCTTTGTTCATAGTCCTACAGATGAGCTCTACAGTCGCTAATGCACTGAAAGTCATGCAAGAGAAGATTTTACCTCATGCATCCCTACCTTTATCAGACATTCAAAGATTGAAGAATGTTATACACTAACCCATAATAGCAGCAAGTACAAAACGGTTATCCAAGCTCCAAATGATCATATTAACACCACGTGGAGTTGGCTGATATCTTTGGCGAGGGCCACCACGCGGTGGTTGGGGAGGCATAGGTGGTGGAGGAACTTTAAGATGATAAGCACGCGTCCAGCGCCCAACTTTACCCTGGCATAAATAAGGAAGAAAATGAAATGAAAGTACAAGTTAAAACTAAGTTCCTCTAGAAAATGTTAATAACACATACGACTCACAAAAGGCTATTCTAATTAACAAAAAGGACAAGCCCCGTGCATCAGACAGTCCCTCAGCCAGCAAGAACAGGGGGAGGGATGATGTGCATACAGTCTTCCCCTGCTTCCATGAAAATTGTTTCCGATGTTCGAACCCATACCAAATCATCAAAGTAACAACTTATATATTGCACCAAAGCTATCTTCAGGCAACGTGTAGCAAATCGTAACTGGAAATAACCACAATGGTCTTCTGCTTCATCTCAACTTAGATATAGTAGGGTTGGTAACACCAAAATTGAAATAAAGAAATAACAAGGGCATTAATCAATCTTGTAAATACATCCATAGACATGACAGAACAAATGAACCAATCAAAAGTAACAGCTCAAAGGAAACAAGCAGCACAGAAAACTTTCAAGACCTACGATGAAGCAAGTAAAAGGATTCCCAAATATGATAGGGAAAACACACCCATACAACTTGAAGAGAACGAGGTAAAATAAGTAACCGTAATACTCTGGCTACTTAATATTTTGCAATGATAATAGCATCTTCAGAAGATAGAGAATAATATAATATGAACCAATTCACAAACATAAAGAATATAATTTCTACAAAAAAACACAACTTTATCTTGCCTAACACCTAGAACAAGTATGATAACCCTACAACAAAATAAAATTGGAGTGGAACTACAAATTCAAATATCACTCACATGGTATCGTCTGGACCTTGGTATCCAGATGATTGCGCTGCCATCTCGAGAGCAAGTGACAATATTATCATGTGTAAACCTACAAATAACTTACAACTTAACATAACCACAAATAATTTGTTAAATAAATGCAATAATTTGATGGCATTCCTCAACATTTCTAGGAAAAGTTTTCCTAGTGTTAATCCAAAGAGATGAAACAAAATGACTAACATAAAACACTGAAAATAACTAACCAGGAATTTTTGAATTTTGGAAGATTATCCTCTCTTAAGTTATCAGACACTGAAGACCTCGATGGCACAGCGCACCCACTGAATTAAGATAATGCAAAAATAGTAACTTGACAATCATTTCAAAAAATAAGAAATGAAGAAAAGGAAACCATTAAAGTATGCAGAAAAACTAACCTGAACTGCACATAGTTGACATCATTCTCATGGCCTGCTAAAACATCCATCTCATTATTGGCTTGTTCTGAATCATCTGGATTACCCTTACAAGCATTCCATACCTAAAACCAACATGTAACTTTACTCAAAATTGAAAGTGTCCCATTATTATCTATGAGCTACAATAAAATAATTAATCAAAAACAAGAGATTCAGAAGGGACGAAAGAAAAAATGAATACCCTGGCAAAGTTGTCAGAGCTTCCAGTGACAAAGACAGTTCCATTAGCGTTGAATGCACAGCACAAGATATGATGACTTCGTTGAGAGCTATTCGGAGACGGATCAGTGTTCTTTCCTAACATTAATTTATCGAGTACAATATAAGTTCACAGAAGTACTCACAAAGGTATAAAATTCAATTGGACGCAACTAACCAGCCACAATGTCTGGAGGTTTTGGGATGTAAATACGTGGCTTAAGATTGGAGTTTCTGGCATCCCATATTCGGCAAGTTCCATCATCAGAGGACCTGCATAGATAAACAAGAATTCACAAAGCAGTTGATAAAAAAACTGCAAATTTATGTTAAAAGAGTGAGTTTAGTGAGATGTAAAACGAAATCTGTAATGTAAATAGGTGTAAGTGAAAAGCCTATGCGGATTTTGATTTCCAGTAGTTACTTTCACGTAGTTTAGTTGTACAAGTGAAATTCAAGAAAGTGAAAAATGTTGTTTGGTTGAATGTTGAAACGTGATATAAGAGGAGAGTTGGGATATGAATTACTAATTATTATTAAACATTATTTTATTATAGCAGATATATTTAAGTGTAATACAACATATTATTTAATTTAATCTGATCCTTTTATAAAAAATATTTATTTACTTACTAATTGTAATTTTTATATTACATAATAGTTTTCTATCACGATCTTCATAATTATCTTTACCACAACGTTATTACTTTATATTATTTTAAATTTAAAAGCTTCTGACATTTCAATTTTAAAAGCTTATTTTAATTTTGTTTGCATTTATTTATTGATTTTAAGTGATCAGTTTCGTATTTACTTTACTATTTTTTATATTCTTTTCAAATTATTATCTTAATTTTTCAATTTATAATGTTTTTTCTTATTTTCAATCACTTTTATCCTATAATAATGAGTTAGCCATTATTTATGTTTTGTGATTATTTTCTTTCTAATTTTCATTTACATTATTATTTTAAATTTTAATTATTTTTCAGCAATTTAAAATTTTGTTGTGTAGCCTAACAAAAAATATTATTACATTTATTTCCTTTTATTATAATTTTAAAAATAATTATAATAAAGTTTAAATTACTGTTCATCTACCTCACCACTTTTTCCTCTCTCCTCCATTAATTTTGTGGACCCCACCATCCTCCCCTCCAACGTTGCTCCGTGAGGACAGGATGGTACTCCACACAGAGACTTCAATTGAAACATGCATTTTTATACATGTTTTGCATATGTCATTTAAATTATTTTTGAAGTTTTGATCATTGCATGCATTTATTTTATTAATTATTTTTGTAAATTCTTTTGAGTTTCTCCTCAAAAAAAAATTTGAGTTAGAAGCTACCCACATGTGTTTTATCTTATTCCCAGTGTTAAATTTGATATGCTGCCCAATTTTTCTAAAAGCTTAAGCCGTTAGGAAGAGCAACATCTATTATTTTATATTCTTAACACTCCTCCTCACGTGTGAGCTGCTGACAACTTTTGGTCTAGCCCAAGTCCAACACGTGGACAATTAAGGGAGGAAATTACTTTTTAATAAGAGCTTAACGAGGTTCGAACCCTTGACCTCTAGCTCTGATACCATGTTAAATTTGATGTGCTGCCCAATTTTCCTAAAAGCTTAAGCCGTTAGGAAGAACAACAACTATTATTTTATATTCTTAACACCCAGGATCATTATTTTAGAGGTGCAAAGTGATTGGATAGTCATGAAAAATGGAACGAGAATAATTCATATGAATAAGTTACAAAAGAACCCAAGTCGGGTTGTCATCATACCCGGATCGAATTGCCCTCAAAAATCGATACCGAATCAAATTCTACTCGAAAATAAAATCTGGACAAAAGTCAGACCGAGTTTGACGAAACATGGCCCAAGTTCAATAAAATCAACCAAATTTATGGATGGTTGTGATTTTTCGAGCAACTTTCACACATATTTGAGCCCCGAAACTACTTTGGAATCCTAGAAGACCGTCGCCTCTATAAATATGGATGTACTTTACCCACAAAGCGTGCAATCTCGAAGTTTTAAATCCTAATCACACCAGAAACGAAAGAAGTTTTTTTAAAGCAAGAAACAAGAGAAGTTCTACTACACGCCACTACAAATCAATTGAGAATTAAAGTTTTGGGGACATAGTCTTGACTAAGGCTTGTTCCAGAGACGTCCACTTCCTAGGAGTTTATTCTTAATCTTTATTTTATATTTTTCTCTTCGAATTTGATGTTAATTCTTCCGATTATGGATGAGTTTAATCATTAGAGGAAGACTACTTTGAGCCTCTACCTGAGTTAATTCATATCTTGCGTTAGTTTCATTTAATTTGTATGATAATTAATCAATAATTCACGTCGGAACCATTTGCGTGTGAAACCCGAGCCGAGTAGGTACCAACCCAGGGCGAGTTCTGACTTTTCGATATTTTTGTTAGTACATTAGTTTTAATTGCTAACAATTGTGTCATTAAACGAAAGTTTGGAACTTAAAGCATCTTAGCTAAAGTAAGTTCAAGTTGATCGAGTTTTTAGCATCTTTATCTTTACTTTTATTTAAGATGGTTAGGTTCTCAAATTTTTTAGTCCTTTACTTTAAGAAACCTTACATATTAATGCATCTTAGTGAGGGGATATTAAAGTGAATTGAGTTTTCAACGTGCTTTGATCATATTCTTAACTAGGGTAGTTAGATTTTCAAACTTTTGAGTCTTATACTTTTCATCTTTATCTGTTATTTCTACATGAAGTCTATATTTAATTAATTGAATATTAAGAGAAAATTGTGGGCATACAAGTTTGAACTTTAACTCTATCACATTAATTAACGACATTATTCTCTTTGATTGTCATCAATTTGGATTATTCTTATTTGAACTGCACACAATTGCTTGGGCTTTGTGAAACCCGCTCGCTCACTCTAATGACTTGCTTGCACCCCACACGTGCACCAAGCTTGAGAGTGTCCACGGTATTTTTAGTGTCGCGCAAATTTTCGCACGCCAACGCTGCTCAGCTCAAGTTTCTTTTAACAAGGATGATAGTAAAATTGGATCATCGGATATAGTCCTCCATCTTGTATGTCGTTAATCCAACTCCCATATCTATTAAGTGTTGTAGGAGAAATAAAATAATATTTTAGTAGTTATTGTTGTTATATTTATCTTTTTAGATTAGTTAGTATTGTTATCTTTTAAATTAAACTCCGCCTATGTTTTATAGCCGGTCCCAAGCCCGGATAAAGGAGGGTTGTGTTAGGCCCCGACAGCCAGCGTAAAACTCTGTCGAATCTCATGAACATGGATCAACGAATAGAGCGGAATGGCGTCGTATGATCCATGTAGCCGACCCCACCTAGTGGGATAAGGCTTTGTTGTTGTTGTGTTGTTGTTATCTTTTAAATTAGTTTAGATTTGATTGTAAAATACCTATAAGTTGGCATGAACTCTTTTATTATTGATAGTTCTATTATTATTCAATTATTCCATTAAACCTGTGTGATTTTATTTCTCAGTGGATTCCGAACCTCGGTGGATTCCGAGATTATCAAACTATTGACGATGCTTTGAATCATCAACCTCTTTCGGGATTCGTCCGAAAGTTATAATCTCCTCTACTTTACGATCCTCGCTGCGTCATTGAGCCTAGTCTTTACCCAAGTCCATATATATTCTAGTCTTTTTACTTACAACAACAACAACAAAGCCTTATCCCACTAGGTGGGGTCGGCTACATGGATCATACGACGCCATATTCGTTGATCCATGTTCATAAGATTCGACATGATTTTATGTTGGCTGTCGGGGCCTAACACAACCCTCCTCCTTTATCCGGGCTTGGGACCGGCTATAAAATATAGGCGGAGTTAGTCTTTTTACTTAATGCAAGCAAAATTTCCAATTCTAATGCATTTGCCTTGAGCATGGCATGGTAACTCACAACATTCAACCCTCTCCATATAACGCTTTGGGCATGCTCAAGCGTCCACATAAGTGTGACATTGCACGAGCGCCAACGAGTCGTTGCACATCATCGCCATACCCCATATGAGCAACTATAAGTACCTTAACAAGAATTCTTCCTCAAAATAGGCTTGGCTAAGCGCCCTTTCCCGTACTCGCCACACGTGATGCTGCACTCGAGAATAACCCCATGACAAATGATATCAAAGTTTGGATCCCAGCTGTGATGATCCGCTCATGTCGTCGTAATGTGTCTTGCCGTGCAAAGTGCAACTAATCAAAGCCCCACAATGCCCAAAGTGCACTAACTCCGCGTTCCAGCTATGGACTATATGACGACAGCTTGGCAACCTTTGACGATGCACACCCGTTGATGTAGATCCTGTTGAGAAGAAAAGAGAGAATTCTGCTGCTGTACGGAATTCTAGTGGTCATCAACTTAGTTTGATTCAGATTTGAAGAATCTGTTAGGAGTCCTAATGCTGATAGGATTGTTATTTCCTTTTTAGTTTATTTTTCTAAGGAGTCCTAATGCTGATAGGATTGTTATTTCCTTTTTAGTTTATTTTTCTTAGGAGTCCTAATGCTATTAGGATTGTTATTTCCTATTAGTTTATTTCCTATCCTGTTAGGTTATAAAAGTCCTAATAGGATTGTTATTTCCTATTAGTTTATTTCATATCCTGTTAGGTTATAAAAGTCCTAATGCTGGTGGGATTCTATTTTCCTTTTGCTATAGGAGTCTTAGTGCTAATAGTATTGCTAGTTGGGAATCCCTATATATTGGCCTGACTTGTAAGAGTTAAAGACATTATCATCTCTTTAATTAAAGTTCCAGTTCAGAGTTTTCTGAATTCTTGAGTTCGTGTGCGCACAATCTTGGCCTTAGATTTCTTCTAAGGTGCAGGTGGATTCCTGCTAGTTTATTTGTCGATTATCGTCCGCTTGAACCGGCGACATCGACGTTTGTTTTCTGCAGATCTTTCAAGCGTATCAGAGGCATACTTGCACGGTGTAATAGAACACCGTTCATCGGGCCTAGGGTTTGCTCTTGGCTATATTTAAATTTCTATACCGAATTCCTTACTGCTGCGTCACCCGTGTCGTGCCCCACAGTAAGTTCCTTATACGTCTGTGTCACGCCGAGGAATGCTCATCATGCCCAATCACGATGGCTTGGTCGCCTTGCCCAGATAGGACGGTCATGCTGCATCATTCAATCGAGCAGGCAGCCACACTGCACACCTAGTCATGAAACGTGAAGTGCCCATGTTGCGCCAAGAGTCTTCGTGTCCAGCCACAATGGTCTTGCGACAGCTGTGTAACTTGAAGTTCCCATGTCACCTTTAGTGACTTTCGTCATGCCCAGCCATGACAACCCGACACTGTTCACCCATTCATAAAGTCGCATCAAGAGGTGAAACATGAAGCGCTCAACCTCTCTGTGTATGATGTTGACCCTGAGTTAAGCATCAAGTTTCAACATCCATTTCAACTAATTTTTTTTTCAATTATGAAACCGAATCTCATGAACATGGATCAACCAATATGAATAATATACCGAAAGGTTTGGTTACTAATAGAGCGGAATGGCGTCGTATGATCCATGTAGCCGACCCCACCTAGTGGGATAAGGCTTTGTTGTTGTTGTTGTTGTTTGTATGAAACAACATTTGCAAACATCCTGATGTGCAATCAGCCCAACTTGTTGTCTTAAGTGTCTCATGCAAATAAGGCAAAGCATCAATCTCTTGCAAACACTCTAGGAAAAGTTATGAGCCCAACCTACTTTGTTAATTGTCCTTTCGCAAGCAGCAGAATTTCACCAGTCGAGAGCTAGAACAAATCTGCTACATGGCAATGCAACTGACGTCTCAACTCCAACGACCAGTTTGAGAACTGATCTAAGCATCAGGCGTTTGGAGAACCCTTGGCATGCTACCATCAAGAGTTCCACCGCCAATCGAAGGAAGCTCTACCTTTCTTTTCGGCCAACACTTTGATCAACCGAAGCGGCCTCCAAGATCAAAGTCCAAACCAGAAGACAAGCCGCTGACGCAGCAAATGTTGCTCCAAATTGAGATGGAGATTGGAGATAAAGTTGGAAACTCTCACCATGAGTTCTCCAATGCCACTCCATTTGCCAATCGAGCGAGGCTTCTTCACAAGCGTCTCCATGGAATTGTGAAGACCCAAACAGCACTCTCCCGCGAGAGTCAAAGCTCATTGGACGAGTATGTCAAAGGTGCATATCTTCATTAATGAGCACAATGGGATTGCTCTATCCATTCTCACATGTTGGACGAGGGTTAGTGAAGATCCTTCGCCAAAAAGCATCGCAAGAAGGCTCATCTAACAAGTCCCATGACAATCAGACCCACTAACGGAGGAATGAGTCAAGCCCACAATGAACGTGAGAAGACTTTTGTTGCTCCCAACAGTGACCCAAACTAGGAAGTCCCAAGGTGCCCAATCAAGGAGCTATTGTTGTCTCAAGCCATCAAAATCTTAGGAAACCACTAAGGGTGAAGTGGTTTCATGCTTGCACTCGACAAAAAAATGATTTCATTCACAGTTCCACATCGCAACCTAGAGACATTGAGTCGAATTCATGCCTCAATGACGACTCTCATCGTGTTCTTGTAGCGACCTCAAAGCAATTACTTAGACAAAGTACTCACAAAGTCGTCCAAGAGTTGTTCCTATCCAACATGTGAAACCAACCGAGATGACACTACATGAGACTAGAGAAGTCAAAGCCAAACAAATAGCCACTTGATGAAGTCAGGTGGCTTCCGCTGCACAAGTGATAACCCAAACTCGGATGAAGGATCAATAAACGAGGAATGCCTGAGGAAGGAGCCATTGGCGAATCTCGTAATGGCGAAAACATTCTAGGCATTATGTGACGCTTATGAAGCAGAAGGAAAAAAAAGGCAGACTCCAACTTGACAAACAAAGTCAAAACTAAAGATGAAGACATCGGACTTTGGTGGAGTTGACCCACCCAGCACAGTCAGCTTTCATCCAGGGCCGGGCCATCACCGACAACTACACCATTGCATCGGAGATCATTGCACAGTGGAGGAGGACCAGCTGCCAGGCCTTCCTATAGAAGGTCGACTTCTCCAGAGCTTATGATACCATCTCATAGCCTTTCCTTTGGCATTCCTTGCAGGTCAGAGGCTTCCGAGAGACTTGGATCGCGTGGATGAAGCGATGCATCACTACCGCTTCCTTCTCGGTCCTGGTCAATGGGGCGAGGTCGGGTGATTGGGTCCGGCCGCAACGCGTGGTTCGCCAGGGCTGCCCGCTGGCTCCCATGCTTTTCGTACTAGCTGCTGATGCACTCACCCGATGTACTCAGTCATCATGCATCTTCAGCGGCTTCGCCAAGGGTCTAGTCCCTCTTCTACAGTATGCGGACGACACGGTGTTCTTCATAGAGGGTTCTGAGCAGGAGGCTCGCCGCGTGGCCATCCTCGTAGAGCTCTTTGGTGCGACGACTGGCCTCCAGATAAACCATGTCAAATCCTCCTTCATCCCATTTGGCATGGTCCCAAAGGAGGCAGCCCAATGTGCAGCTGAGCTTCGTACTCCGATCGGCACTTTGCCGATCACATACTTGGGCTTCCCTCTCTCTGATCGTCACATCAGCTCCCGAGGGTGGACCTCAGTCCTCGAGCGCATGGAGCGGAGGCTCGAGGGCTGGAGCTCGCGGCTACTATCCCATGGTGGCCGGCTCATCCTGCTACGCTCCATTCTCTCGGCACTCCCGACATACTATATGACGGTTTTTCTTCACGCACCGGCCCAGATTATCAGGCGTTTGGACTCTCTGAGAAGTAGATTTTTTTGGCAGGGATGCGAATCTGATAGACGAGGGGTTCATCTTGTTGCATGGAGCAGTGTCTGTCGCCCCACCTCTCAGGGTGGACTGGGAGTCCGAGATCTCCGCTGCACCAACTGGGCTCTCCTTGCTCGGTGGGTCAGGCGGATCATGGGTCCTGAGGATAGCTTATGGCGCTTGGTTTTCTTCACATGCTACGGGCGTGATCTATCTTGGGGGACGAGACCGATATTGCCCCGTGGGGCTTCATCCTTTTGGAGGGGAGTGGCAGCTCTATTTCCACGGGTGCGCCCGCTCATGACACCATCTCTTGGCACGAGAGAGCTTTTCTCATTTTGGCGACACAGTTGGTTCCCAGGAATTCCCCTCGCAGAGGCTTTCCCCCGCTTATATGCTCTGGCAGCACATCCTGACGCGACAGTGGCGGAGACATGGTCTGAGGCTGGTGATGTTGGCTCTGAATCCTGGACCCCTCTCTTTAGATCAGCCCTTACGGACCAGCGCATCACCGAGCTTCTGGAGCTCCATCGGAGGATAGCCCCCTACCGTCCCGACCATTCCAGACCCGACGGATGGGTAAGGCTATCGGAGGCATGGTCAGCACGCAGCTTATACATCAGGTTCCTTCCAGACTTGGCATCAGAGGAGTTTTGGACAGACTGTAGGCTCATTTGGCAATCACGGATACCGCTGAAAGTCAAGATCTTCGCTTGGCTGATGCGGCGGGGCCGGCTTCTCACCAGGACATACAGGGCACGCTGGGCACCCCACACGGACACGTCTTGTGTTTTGTGTGGCGAGGCAAAGGAGGACGTGGACCATCTATTTTTCGAGTGCTCGACAGCACGAGGCATCCGGCAGCGGATGGCCATTGGGGGTCCTTTCCCCCTAGACTCTCAGGCCCTATGGCAGTCGTTTCGAGCATCGACACGGCAGAGACAGAGATGGAGAGCGCCACTAGCATCTTTTTTGGCCGGTTCCTGGGCCTTATGGCTCCAGCGTAACCGGGTGATTTTTTGTGGGGAGCGATGTCACATTGAGCGTATTGTACACCACATCTCCTTCCTTCTTCGAGAGTGGGGTTTTGGGGTTTTGGATAGTTGATATACTTTTGCTTTTGCTCTGCTCTCACTTTGAGAGCTTACACTTGTATATCATTTTCATCCCATAGTTATATATACACCGGATGACAACCACCTAACCTGGCGGTCATCCTTTTTTCCCTCAAAAAAAAAATATCACGAAGTGTTTTTCTCGCGACATGAAAAGCCTCATTGCGCCAATGCTGTTAAACTCAAGCTTGAGCACCCCCAAAATATGTTCCTCCATGTCATATATCAACAATCCAACTTTCATATATGTGGTATAGTCAGGAGGTGAGCCTAATCCCTCCCCATGCTCATATGAATTTTAGTATTTTTACTTAATGCAAGCAAGCTCTTCAAGTCTGGTGCATTTACCTCGAGTGTGGTGAGGCAACCCACATTGTTCGACCCTTTACGGTGCTCTGTGATTCTTTGGATGACCCTTCGGATGTCTAGCGCTCAAGTGCCGCACTGCACTGCCATTGCACATCATCGTCATGCCCATGTTCCAAAGCCTATATGAGCGACCATCGGCAAGCCATTTAGCAAGAATCCTTGTGCTGCATACTCAAAGCAGGCTTGGCTAGACACTCTTTCGCCTAGCCATCGCGCATGATCCCGCACTCAAGAATGAACGTATGACACGAGCCCCTAGTGTTGCATGTCTGTTTGGTTTCCGCGGCATAACAGTTTTCCACTGTTGCCCCAAGGTTACTTGGAGACCTGTCCAAGCCCTGCCTAGACCCTGCAAGGAAACCAATCAATGTAACCATCAATCAATAAAAGACTACCCACACCGAGCCCCACCCACATATTTTCCCTGAAGTGCTTGTTCTTTGCACTTTGTGGCACACTACAGTGCATCATCTCATTGTCTGATTGATTAGCATTGCACGCCCGTGATGCATCAGCGCCTCGCCCATACCACACCAACGCCAGATTTGTGCTCGCGCCATGGCCTAGTCTTGGACATAGCTGATTTTGTCTACATAGGAACCTCCACACCCTTGCTTGAGAATGTGCAAACTTGTCACAGCTCGCCCGCACATAGGTGCGTTTAAGTGTCAATCAGATGGCAGCACAATCAATTGACAAGGATGGAATCAATCAAATGGAAAGACTTAGCAACCCCTGCTGGATTCCCTTCACGAGAATCCTTCTCCATCTTTGTGTAGGCACACCAGTTCCCCTCCCAGCATCTATGGACAGCCTTATCTCCTAGGGACATCCCAATGTTTGGCTCATTGGACCTTTCTCAATGCGCTGGTGGACCATACCCTAAAGGATGCTCACCTCCATTTACAAGCCAATGTGCATTGTGGATGACAGCTTCATTGGATCCCAACCAAATCTACTCAAACCCAACAAGCTCAACTGAACCGCCACTCGAGTCCACCGCCACCCAAACTTAACCTAACCTAACCATATTGAGCCCCAAATCTCACCACCCAGACCTGAACTTGAAACGCAATCACAATGAAGTCACATCCACCCCCACTAACCTTCCAACCCAAACCCCATCTGCCAAAGGTCAGCATCCCAGACAACACACCGGACAGATGTGCCATCCAAACACTATCATCGACACATACAAACAACCCGACGCCGCCCCCAACCCATTGTCACGAACCCACCCCCTCTGCAATTGCATAGCCACAACCATGAACCCTCTTCCCCCAGAAACCCCCTCTTCCACTCCCCACAGGAAGGTCAAGGCAGGCCAGCATCATCAGCGCCAGCCACACAGAATCAGGACTAATTGATGAGAAGTCATCATTGTAGCCATGGCATTGAAAGTCTAACTAAGCTGAGCAAAGATGGGCCACAATGTGAGGTCAAGCCATGCTGGAATGCATACATGCTCCATGACTTCAGGATTGACCACCATTTCCTCATAAAGGTCCTCACATAGAATTAGAATTACACACTATCCACTAAAATATGCTAAATAGGTATCAAATAACTCATCTGCATGTAGTGTCTCTTGCAGTTTTGTGTGGCTTATCCCTTAAAAAAGCAGCTGATAAAGGTTGGTACATATCTTTGTCAATCCTTTAAGGCTATGATACCACTACATTGTTGTGTTATGCCTTCCCTGGAGAGATAATATCACTGGTTTTCCTTCTTTGAACATAACAAATAATTTATTTTTTTTTTGAGAAGGAAAAGGATGACTACCATTTGGTTGTCATCCATGTGTGTGTGTGTGTGTATATATATATATATATATATATATATATATATATACATACATGTATATATATATCACTAAGAAGAAACATCATGTACATGTGGAGCGCCCTCCGGCGGAAAGCGGCAAAAAAGAAGAGATGGGTGCTAACCAAAACCCCACTCTCGAAGAAGACAAAACATGTGATGAACAGTACCATCCACCTGACATCTCTCCCAAAAAAAATGACACGATTGCGCTGAAGCCATATGGCCCTGGCACCGACCGCTGCCAATGGGACTCGCCAACCCAGTCTCTATCTACCGAGCCCCCTCAGGGCCTGCCAGAAGTCCACAAGTGCTAGAGGGACACGCCTATAATGCTCGTCCGAGACCAAACCTCCTTGGACACCCGACATCCGAAGAATAGGTGAGAAACATCCTCCTCCATCTCCCCACAAAGGACGTAAGAGAAATCTACGTGGGGTGCTCACCGTGCTCCGTAGGCTCGAGTGAGGATCCGCTCGCGCCACATAAGCCAAGCAAAAATCTTGACTTTCAGCGGTAACCAGGAGCGCCAGATGAGTATGCAGTCTACTCCGAGGTCCTCTAAGTCAGTGGAAGCCGGAGAGAGAAGGTAGAGGCTGCACGCCGAGAAAGTGATATCCATACCCAACCATCTTTCAGTGCCGGACCGGACGGAAGGAAGCGATCCTCGATCCATTGGTGAAGTGCTAGTAACTCGGAAACCACTGACCAGAGAGAGGAGAGCTGAAAAGGAGAGTCCAGAAACCAATTCCACCCCTCTCTGACCAGCACTAAGCTATGGATGCGCCCACAAATGGGGAAAAGAGTCTGCAAGCGGGCCCCCGGGTAGCCAATCGTGCCGCCAAAATGAGAAAGTCTCTCTAGAGCCAAGTGATGGGTTCATGAATGGACGCACCCTAGGGAATAGTGCTGCCACCCCCCCCCCTCTAGAAAGAAGAGATTCCGCGGGGTAGGATGGGCCTGGAATGTGAAGAACACCTCCCTCCATAAGCTGTCTTCGGGTCCCATAATCCGACCTACCCACCGAGCAAACTATGCCCAGTTGGTGCATCGAAGTTCCCAATTCCCGAACGCCCAACCCGCCCTATGAGGTGGGCCTACATATGTTGTGCCAAGCAACTAGGTGGACCCAGCGGGTAGAGCTACATCCCTGCCAAAAGAACCTGTTCCTCGAGATATCAATCCATGATAAAAACCTGTGTTGGCATCTGAAGCATAGAAAATTAAAATCTGCATCCTAAGTCCATCTGTTACGATGGTGACAAAAAGGCTCTAGAGATTAAGAGATTATGGCAAAGAGACTAGATCAGTAAGCCCTGCATATTTATGTTTACTTTTCACTTTTGTTCCCAAGTAATGGACAGGTCTTCTCACAGCACTGGGAAAGCCAAATCTGCACTGAAAGTGAAATCTATTGCTACCACCTCCGGAGAGGAGAGAAAATGTTCTTTTTTCTACTTTTTCTCCTATTTGGCATTTTCTTTTGATTTCCATTACCTTCCAGAGCATCAATGGGAGTTTAATCCCCTCCCTTCTAGGAGACAATGCAAAGAAGAAAACAAGCTCCATTTTCCCATTATATTTTACTTTCTTCCTTATAGTTCTGTCATGTGTCAACATTTTCATGGCATGTCAGGTCTGTTTTTTTTCAGTATGCTACCAAGAAAAATTGCACCAAGGCTATGTTTGCTTTGGAAAAAAACTGAAAACATGTTTGTATGATTTTAATGTTGCAACCAATAAAAACTCTTTGCCAATGAAGATTGTTTTGTGTTAACCAAAATGTTGTATATGGGAAAGACATTCCTCCCAAAAAGATGCAAAAGAAACATTTTCCGCTCTCGCATGAAGAGAAAATAATAATTAAGAGAAGAAAGAAAAACTAATTTCTCAGATTTGTTTTTGCTCTAATAAATTTAAAAGAAAGAAATCTTTAATTTGATATTTGAGCACAGATAGGATGTACTATGGAGAGTTAAACTAGCTAAATGTTAAGAGAAACTAGAGAACGTAAGTTGTGAAAGAGGAAATACAGTATTAAACAGGTGACTATGGACGTAAGAACACTCACGATAATAGCTGATATACAGCACTTGGCCTGGGACTAAAAGCGATGGCAGTAACAGATCCAATGTGGCCCCTCAATACTGAAATTTGCATCCCATCAGGCAAACGCCACTGCATAATAGTCCAAAATGATAACAGCAAGAAACTGAAGAACAACACCCAAAAAGGACAAAAATAGGAGAGTGCACTCACAACTCTGATGATGAAGTCATTTGAAGAAGATGCAACCAAAGCATTATTTGAACTCACGGCTAAGTCAGTTATGTCACCCTTATCATAACCAAATAAAAAATGTTTGTACATGAGAGGAGAAAAATGAAAGTATAGCAAATGAGGAACATCACTAGGCTCACTTCATGTCCTCGGCAGCTAGCTAGACAAAATGCTGTTTCCATTGACCATATCTTGACAAGGCGATCATCCGAGCCAGTAATGACATACCTCCCAGATCGGTCAAATGTAGCTACAAAGAAACAACAAAAATGAACACATAATCATTAGAATATCATTGTACAAATTTCTTGTAAACAGAAAATTTATTGATTCATAGAAGACTACGAACTAAAATTTCTCTTTTTTTTTTTGAGAAGGGAAAGGATGACAAAATTTCTAATTCATACTCTCAAAAAAATCATTTTTATATTGATGAAGGAAGGATGATTATTGAGCTTGGGTAGTCATCAACTTTGCATTAAAACCAAAAGATCATGAACTAAACAAGTCTGTGAGAAAGGTTAAAATAAAAGGTTAGATGGGCGTGGATATACAGAAAATGATACTAAACCGCACCACCAACTCACTAATTACAAAAAATATTTTTTTAGTGTGAAATAGGGTGTGAGAGAAAGAAAAACACAACAAGAACTACGCACAACTATCAACCCTCCCACTCTCTCATCAAAGTGACTATATCATGTACAATATTCTCAATGTAACACCGCTCGCCTTCAAAAAGTGTGTGGTGGACCACATGACTGCCATGGCCATCATCCACGGCCACCTCCATCCTAGGTTTCTTGGTGCATAAGTAGCTCGTAGAGACCTCCAAAACATATCCAAGGCCAAAGCGCCAGTATCTGCACCTACAAGGTAACAGTTCAGCTCAAAAAAGGTGGTCTATGTCCTCTGTTGAAGACCCATAAGTATGCACGCATTGTCAATAGTGGAGGCCCATTTCATCCTTTAAACTTGTGTGAGGACCATGCCGTGCATCATAAGCCAAGCAAAAATTTTAACCTTGAGGGGAAAATGTGACCTCCATGTGAGGCGCCAGTCAGATCTGAGCTTGGCCAATGTTCTTACGAACAATATTCTTAAATAACATCTTCCTCCTCCAATATGTTGCATGTAAAAGTTCATCTCCATAGAAACTTTGGTCATTCATACAACACAAAATTATTAAGAGAAAGGATGACTACTGCAGTGGGTAGCCATCTATTTTGAACAACAAAAAAACCCACATGTAATGTGTACATCTGGAAACAAGGGCATGGTGCAGTGGCACACCCCTTGACTGGTAAGCCAAGTGATCTTGAGTTCAAATCCCACCGTGGGAGTTATGAGTTCCTTATTTTCAAATGTATCTTTACTTTTTTTTTAAACAAAAATGTACCTTTACTTTTTGGTGTACTAGGCCTGTGTATGTCTAGGCAGACAGAAAAGAAAGGAAAGCAAAGGCAGATGCAAGACCGCCATTACACCAAAAAGAGCATCACAACCTCATCTCTAGCAGAAGAGGTGTGGTGTAAAATATTCATGGGGCACAATATTATGTGTTAGGAAGAGCAAACATCGTGCTCACTTTTCTTGAGAGAACATTTTCCAATTGACAAACTAGGAATGTGGTTCACAAGAATTCCTTAGTTTTCTCGTGGAAAAAAGAATAACTAGGAGGTTCATAGTCATCCAGGTATGGTAAGGCCCGAAAGAAAAATAGATGAGGAAAGGACAACAAAGTGTGAGAGTAGGAAGATGGAACACAAAGCTAAGTAAAATTACCAAGTTGTGCATCTAATAAGCTTTCTTAAAAGGGAAATCATCACCAAAAGATCAAGGAAGTCGTCCAGCTTTTATTAAAATTGTGGCTATGTAAAATTATATATCAGAAAGCAAAAGGAGGATATTGTGCATCTATTTTTTGAGTGTCCCATCATTACTAAGGTATGGCAAGTTTGGTGCATGGAATTTAACTCTTTGATGAGGGATGCCTTATAGGCGATCCTTATGAGCACTAGGCACCATAGCAAATCAGGGATGGAGGCACCCTATGATGGTGTCTATGGCAGGCCACGTGGCTGAAGTGCAACTGCACTATTTTTAGGGAGAAAGATCATGTAGTCACCCTTTTCTCCCTCAAAAAAAGTTCTTACACCACCAATAAGTAGGTCAGACACAAGATCTCCGTCCTGCAGCACATTGGAGATGCCATCACCACATACTACCGGGAGACCTCTAAGCGACAGCCCCCTACCACTTGGAGGTTGGTCACCTAGGGGAATCCCCAGCATTACTGACAAACATATTTCTATCCTTTTGCAGGCCCTTTCGGAGGACAAGGTCTCCCAGGCACTCTGAGACCTCAATGGTGATGCATCCCCAAGCCCTGATGGTTTTTCAATATTTTTTTATAAGGAGTTTTGGCCTGTGGTGCGAGGGAATCATGGCAGTCATCCAGGAGTTCATCGGCGAAAACCAAGGCTTTGAGCGTTTCTGCTTTTCATGCTTCCGAAGTGCACATCGGTGGAGCACGTGGAGGATTACAGGTCGATTACCTTATCCAATGCCATCTATTTGTTGGTGGCGTGGGTACTGGCTAATCAATTTCGGGAGGTTCTTCCAGATCTCATCCATCCGGGTCAATCAACTTTCATTCAAGGCCGATCTATCACTGCATGACCGTGGAGATCACCGCGCACTAGAGGAGGACAGCGCGCCCAGCCTTCCTGTGAAAGGTCGACTTTTCTAAAGCCTACGACACGATTTCATGGTCTTTCTCCAGGCTTGAATTGCTTGGATGAAGTGCTGCGTCACTATAGCTTCATTCTCAGTTCTGGTCAATGGGAGGGCAGCAAGCGATTGGTTCAGCCACAAAGAGGGGTCCGTCAGGGCTATCCACTTGCTCCTATGCTTTTTGTTCTGATGGTTGATGCCCTTGCTAGGTGCACACAAGCCTCGTTTGGGGCTGATCTCTTCAGATGCTTTGCAGACAGTTTCTGTATGCAGTAGACACTCTATTTTTCATGGAGGGCACTACTCAGGAGGCTAGGTGACTGGCTATCATGCTGAACTTATTTGGGGCAGCGTCTGGTCATATCAACCATGCTAAGCCGTCATTTATTCCTTTTGGCATGGTCTCAGAGGAGGCGGACGCATATGCTGCCGAGCTCCACACCCCGATTGGCTCCTTACCAATCACCTACTTGGAACTTCCCCTTTATGATCGACACATTGGTTCTCAAGGGTGGACTCCTGTTATGGAGAGGATGGAGCACAGGCTGCCGAACTGGAGTTCGAGACTACTCTCACATGGAGGCCGACTGGTTCTTCTTTGTTCGGTCCTATCTGCCTTGCTGATATACTATATGTCAGTTCTCCGGATGCCTAGACAGGTTCAGAGACGGATTGACTCTTTACGGAGCATATTCTTTTGGCAGGGGAGCGCCCCAGATCAGCGGACCATTCACCTTGTATCCTGGCAGACTATTTGCCGTCCCACTTCCTTGGGTGGCCTCAGCGTCCGCGACCTCAGGTTCACTAACTGGGCCCTCCTGGCTCGGTGGGTTGGGCGGATCATGGGACCTCACGACGGCTTATGGCGGTTGGTTTTCTTCACGTGTTATGGTCAGGACCTTTCCTGGGATTCCCGTGCCATTCTACCCGGGGGGGCATCTGTGTTTTGGCAAGGGGTTGCTACTCTCCTCCCCATGATTAGTCCTTTCATGGTTCCCTCTCTAGGTTCTAGTGAGGTTTTCTCCTTTTGGCATCATGATTGGCTTCCGGGGGAGTCTTTGGCGGCATCTTTCCCCAGCTACCAGCCCTGGCAGCCCACCCGGACTCATCAATTGCAGCGGCATGGTCGGAAGCGCCACCGGCTCTTGGACTCCCTCTTTTAGATCAGCTCTCTCAGAGAGGTGCATATCGGAGCTCATGGCCCTCCACCAACGGATTGCTCCCTTTCGGCCCCGATCCTCACCTAGCGGACGGATGGGTATGGCTTTTTGCTCGCAGTCTCTATCTTCATTTTCTACCAGCCACCTCGATCTCAGACACCCTCCGGGCAGATTTCACTCTTATTTGGCGCACCCGAGTGCCGCTTACAGTCAAGATCTTTGCTTGGCTTATGTGGCACGAAAGGATCCTCACCAGACAATTCAGGGCGAGATGGGCACCTCACGACGACACATCCTGTGCACTATGAGGAGGACATCTCACACTTATTCTTCGGTTGCATCGTGTCACGTGACGTCTGGTCGCAGTTGGCCTTGGTTGGAGGCCCTTTTTATACATCAGAGGCATTTTGGCAGTTCCAGAGTCCGTGGCGGACGAAGTCTGCACCGGAGGGTTTTGCTAGTGACCTTCCTAGCTATCTGGCTCCTGCGCAACCAGACTATTTTTTGTGGGAAGAGATGTCAGGTTGATGGTATTGTACGTCATTGCTCTTTCCTTCATCATGAGTGGGGTTTTGGATAGTGGTTGTACTTTTGACCTTTTTGTCGCCCTCTTCTTGAGGGCTTACACTTGTACATTTCCACATCATAGTTATATACATTTACGGATGACACCCTAACTTGGTGCTCATCCTTCTTCTCCTCAAATAAAAAATTAAAAAATAAGCAGGTCGGAGAAAGATTCAGTACCATCAATTTCTAAGACACGTCTGCTTGAAGTATATAAATTAAACAAAGGAATTTTGAAGAAAATTCAAGTTGATCAATGATCTTGTGAACCAACCAATATATAAAACAGGACATTAAATTTAAGCTGACCATGAATTTGAGGCAAGATCATTTTCTGTTATGATTATATATATATTCTACCGAAGGACTTTGTTTTATAGTACAAGAACTTCTACCAATGAGACAAGACACAACTATAAATTCACATAAAACTGTGATTAGCACTCATATATTTCTACATGGAAAGTACAAAGCTAAATCAATTCCAGTAGTTTGAATCTTCAGCAATTTAAATATTGGCATACATAATCAGACAAACAGATTAGTTCTCGTCTAAGAGAAGCCAACTGTACATAGGGTATATGGACTTCAATGTTTTTAAAGAGAAAAATGAAGTTGGGAAGTCGCTAGTTAACTTCTAATTTTTTTCCTTAAGAAATAGTTGTTAGCAGGATGTAAGCATGAAATACCACAATAGACAGAATTCTGATGTCCCCTCAGTTTCTTAATGATCTCCATCTTTTGAACTAGAGTTGATGGTTTAGCAATGGCATAACAAGCTGCACGGACAGAAGGAGCACGATGATGCTTTGTGAAACCACCACCTAACTCCCTCAAGCTTAAACCTCGGACCTGATCAGCATGCATATGTGGCCACCGTTGATAACCAGGCAATTTATTGGTATCATTATCATCCATGTCCCTTTCAGCTGCAAATAAAAAGTTTCGAATAAAATAAAATTATATGATTATAACTAAGACTACTTGAATATTAAAATTGGATCTTCTGAAAAATATTAAAATTGGCCAAACACCAAAAGCATAAGAAAAAATAGTATAACATACATCCAAGAAGGGAGAATTGACCAGAGCCTAAGAGGGTAGGAACATCAGCTGCATTTGGTGGCCCGCCTCCAGACATTCCAGGTGACTTAGTGGAACAACCAAGAATCAACTGCTTTAAAAGTCTTATCAGGTGATCTTTATCGATATGGGGGTACCTACAAAGTAAAAGACAACTATTTATCTTAAACAGTTATCCATTATCTGACAAGCAAAATGTAAAAGGGTCACCCTTTTACCCTTCAAATAAAAGTATTAACATTTTACAAGTGATAATAGACAAGAAAATTTATTGCAATTAGACATTAAAGCACTAGTTTGTCATCGTGTACCTCTGGTAAAAGATGCAAAGCTCAAACTGATCACAACAAAAATAGCTTACACTTAAGCATATTGCTGCAATAGCATATTACAAGAAAAAGATTAAGCAAGAATAATTATCTAAACTATCTGCAATTAACACAAGATGTCGCAGTCTTCAGCTAGCTATTGAATTACAAAAGTGGGAAGTTGTAAACAACCAAGACCATGCACACCATGCAACAAAGGTTTCAGTGGCAGTCTCTCTTAAAAAAACATAATCGCAAGCGAACAGGTCATAATATTCACAGGTTGACGATGGATGCTAATCAATCCAGTTTGAGGTGGGAGCATTAAAGATAAAAGTCTTTCAACAGTGGTGTTTCCTGTCAAAAAAAAAAACAGTGGGTCTTTCAAAGTTCAGTCTTTTGATCTTCCTTCTTACCAGTTGAACAATCCAACATTTGTACCTTCAATCTTATTTCTAACCTAGAGAACTGTAACTAAAGAGCAGTCATATCATGAAGCAGTCATCAGTGCAAATTTGAAGCATCCTTGTTAAACCAAGAAATTCACACAATAGTTGAATCACGTCTCCAAACAGTGGTGCTTTGAAAGTTCGATATCGTTACCTCTGCACCTCAAACAAAATAATGCCTATAGGAAGTTCTACTAGTTTCACATATCCAAAGAAATTTATAACTCCGCAAAGCTCATAATGATACTTTGGTTTTCGTTCGAGTATGCAGTTTGCTAGGAATTAAATTTGCAGAACATTGCTAACACTTTGAAGGGCCATTCAGGTGCTTATAACATTCAAAAACCTTCATGATTAGCTCAAGAAATATCCATAGTTTGTCCAATTCATAGTAACGACAAATAAAAGCAGCACAAAAACACCCCAGAGGAAGGGATATAAATAACAGCATGCATTAAAGAAAGCTAACAAAATGTCATAGCAGATAAGAACCACACACCCTAGACTTTTGGCTGGGATCACCTTCCCTCTTACTAAAAACCTGTAGTGCAGTATTACTATTCAAATCCCTCTCAATATATGTATATATTACTATTCAATCCAGTGAGTAATAATCAGCAATTGTAGTTAAAACTTCATATGAGAAACAATTGTAACGACCTTTCTGGGCAAAAGGATAATGCAGCATAACAAACAAATACCTCTCTGTCAACTTGTGGTACCCAACAGGTAGTGATGTACCATCATCATCCTCATTGCCACTGCTCACACCAGATCTTGAATACCACGCATGGTACCTTCTGGGTAAAAGTTGGTGTTCCAAAAGCTCATTCCATAATTGTCCATATGTTCTTTTACATGGCCCAGCCGAAAGAAAATGCATTATCAAAAAGTAAACTTCTCGCAGATCAATATCTACGTCAGCCTCCACTGAAAAGTTAGATGACACCTTGCCGTCTAAAGGATTGGCCTTCTCGAGCACCTTCCTTGGAAAATCCAAAGGTGCCATCCTGAAAGAAGTGTCCTCTCCAGAAGGTTTGTACTTCCTAAGAGACATGTTTACAGTATAACCTATATTTTCAAACAGAGAACATGTATTAAAAATCTGAATCGATGTGTATCAAGTAACAGTAAACAGACAACCAAGTTGTATGCAAAGATGGAAGAAAAACAAACATATATGCCAGTTACTGCGATAACATTTTAAAGCATGTAGAACTAACATGCAATTAACTGGGGAACTGTAGCAAATGAAGATGATTTTCAATGCAAGTGTTCTGTTTGCAGAAAAACCAAAAAGAAATTCAGTTATCATTGATCAAAACAAATTAAGAGCTTCTAATTGAAGTCAAATTTACAGAACTGCATGAAAAAATAGAAGAACAAACTTATGCCAGGACAACTCTGAAGCATATATAGAACCAATATGCAATCGACCACGGCATTGTAACTAGTGTAAGGTTGAGATGTGAAAATGGTCCACAGTGCTAGAGACCAATGAGTACTGTATTTGTACAAAAATTGCAAGATTAGGCTATCATTTTTTTATCAATGGATATATGCAAAAACTACTAATTCAAGTCCAAAAGTATAAGAAACAAGATCGTACAAATAATTAGGTAGACGAACAACATTGACTAGAAGGCAACCTTAATATTTAATGGATAAATAGAAAGGCGTACTGAAGCAATTATATTGAAGGATAGATAACAATTGTGTTAGTAATGCATCTATATTATTTTACATGCTCATGGATTGGGGCATAATTTAAAGCAGAATGCATTTAAGCTGACTAACTTGTATCTATCTGAATTTGACCTTTATGTTGATCAATTATACAACAACAACAACAACAACAAAGCCTTATCCCACTAGGTGGGGTCGGCTACATGGATCATACGACGCCATTCCACTCTATTAGTACCCAAACATTTCGGTATATTATTCACCAATAGATCTTGCTCTATTAGTTCGCCAAGTGTCCGCCTTGGCCTCCCTCTCCCTCTTTTAATCGGACTCCAAATTATTTGATCTACTCTTCTTACTGGCGCATCTAATGGTCTTCTCTGAATGTTGATCAATTATACATTTATGATAACTTATTTTGCCACAATAACCACGAAGAAAAAAAAAACAAAAGAGGGAAGGACTAACACCAAGAGTCACCAACACAACTTGTTCAGTCAAACAACCATTACTAACTTCAGTGTATTAAGACACAGTCATTATATAGAAGATGGATAACATAGAGTGTGATGCCAAGGAATCATCTACGTTATTTTCATAATATCAAGCCTACAAGGTTGTTCCATGCTCTACAGATAAGTATTAGTCTCTTTAGTTTCTCATTCAAGCAAGCTTCCTTTCCTATAATTTTAGATAGGAATCGTCTACAAGTGTAAACAAAGGAGAGAAACTATCTAGTAGACAACTTTATGTCCAAGGTTTATAAACAAAAAACAGCAGGAACATATAGTAATCTAGAAAATCAAAATTATTAACAATCGAGCTCGCCAATGCACAAGTATTCTCATAGATATCAAACAGTTTAATAGCCCACACAACTTGGTAACCCTAGAATACTGTGTTTCACCAATTTGAAAAGTACGACAACAGTCTCTTCATGACGCCAACAAATAAGAAAACAAGCAATCGAAACGCAAATAAATAGATTAAAAATATATAGGTTCGAGTGCTGTCTTACATGAGTTAGGAAAGATATTTACTCGTCACAAGAACACCAAATCAAACTTCCAGGATTGAAGGCTGCCCAAATGTAAATAGACGGATACCCCGAAAGGCTTCTACTCATGCTGCATTACTACCGTCCCAAAATTTGGGAAGAACAAGAACCAATCCCTACAATGAAGGACCCGAGAAGTATCGGAAACGGCTGCTGAAACCTACAGCAGACCCCTCCGAGGAAAAATTACGGCGTCTAAGACGAAGGCGCTGGGTGCGGTTCGCCCGGCGCCGTGGGCCGGGAGGATCTCCCCAAAAGGCCGGCAGGGGAGAGGTGTTAACCCAAGGAAGGAGGGAAGCGAAGGCGGAGGCGGTGGCGGGGAACGAAACGGATTCTTCGGCGACGGAGGGCGGCCGAGTTAAGCGACGGCCACGAATTCTAGGGTTCCGGCGGCCGAGAAGAGTACGGAAATCGGCGAGGAGTCGAGGATTTATCGCGGCGAGGGAGCTCTTTATCTCGCCTGTTTTATTTTTTTATTTTTTTTATTTTATTTATAGTTTTTATTATTTATTTTTATTTATTTATTTTTGTCTTATTAGGAGCACCGATGTTTTTATGTGCGCAAGGATTACGACGGAAGTTAAAGAGTGTTTAATTACTTGCTCTAATGGTAACTAATGAATTAAATTTTACTAAAATTAAGGTTATACGTGGTTTCATAAATCATATTTCTGGGTTTTTATAACGCTGACTTAATACTGATGAATATTAACTAGAATTCTTTAACGATATTATCAAAAAAAACATTCTCAAAATATCATATTAGGTCATCAGGACTAGTTTCCGATTGGAAAAACTTGAATTTGTTACTGACAAAAATATTTAATATTATAATTTATTTATATATGTATTATTTATATATTATACAAAAACTTCGAATATATGCTGTGTACAATAATCTTTTTTTATAATAAATAGTAAGATAAGGACTTCAACTTCAATATAATTTTATAAATATACTTAAAATATTTTAATAAAAGTAATAAATTAAATAGAAAATTTTGAACCATTTTGATTTAATTATGGATCAATTCAGAACGACTCGATCAATTTGAGATGATCCGATCGAATTTGATTTTGAAGTCGGAATCAATTTTTAATGCTCGACCATCCGTCCATAACTCGATTTTGTTTACCCCTGCTTTCTATTAATCCTTAGAATGAGTGTTACTGCTGTCTTAAATTACTCTTGCTTACCCTTACTTTCTAATTTCTATTAATCCTTAGATCGAGTGTTATTGCTGGCCTAAATTATTCGACGTCGAATACTGAGTGTTATTAAGTGTCTTATTTTGGCGGAGTTAAATATGGAATTAATTAGGATATAGAAAAAATTAATTTAGAGTTTGATTTTAAACTTTTATTAACTATTTTATATGATTAATTTTATTATTCATATATTTCAAAATAATTTTATTTTAAGCTGTCTCAGCCTCAGAAAATTTAGACAGTCCGGATCAATTTTTTCCTTTGAGAAAATATGAATACTTTGAAAAGCTATTAAATTTTATAGAATATTTTAAAAAAACATCTTACCAGAATCGACCCCCTATTGTTGAAGTGGGAGCTACATGATACAAAAACAAAGGCTGTTTGGATGCAATCTTTTTTTTTTTTTGGAAATAACCCACTTCGGCAAGGACATGCAAGTTCTTCGTAATGGCAAGGAAAAAAGTCACGTTTTTTTTGTTCTTACAATAATTGCTCGTGAGTCCCACGTCTTCATTTAAATGATGTTTGGATAAAAAAAACAAGCCTCCAATTTTTGTTTTATTTTTAGGAATATCCACTCTTTTTGTAATGGTCTTGTGATGGAAAATCAAATAAAAAGGGAAACAAAATAATTTAATGTATGTTATGTTATTAAATAATGTTATGTAATTGTTTTAAATGTTAATAAAAAAGATATTAGTGTAAAAAATGCAAAAGCTTTGTTTGTGTAGAAAATAATTGTTCCTAAAAAAAAATTTTATAACCCCAATCATCTCCTCATTTCTTAGCCTACCCAGAGTTATCATGTTGCCAGCTTCATGAAGAACTCATAAACTTTAGGATTTCATTGTTCAATTTACTCTTTAATCACTCAATCATGTTTGGTTGAGTTTAAAGTAGAGAACAATTGACAGAAAAGTCCTATCACTTTTCATTGTTTCTCTCTAGCACTCTATTGTTCTTTCACTTCCATGAAGTGAAAAGAAGAAAAACTGACCAAATCATATATAATTAAATATAAATACCTATAGGAATGATATATTTATTCATAAAAAGTATTACCTAACTTTTATTTACTTTTTTTTCTTAATTGTTTCATGCAACAAAATAAATACTTCACCTCAATTCTCATTCCATTTCCTCCCCTAATTTCCTTTTTATTTTCTTTTATTTGAACCGAAGAAACCCTAATACTTAAGTGAAATAAAATGGATCATCTTTAATAAACATGACAAACATTTACCATAGAATAATTCTGATTATCCGTACAAACAGCTTCTTATAACGTGTAATTGGTCTAATTCTTTTTAACAAAACACAGTCTACTAAATAATTATTATGCTCTAAATTTAAAAAAACAATACTGCAGTCATCACTGATTTAATTATCAATTATTTATAGCGTACTTTTTTGCAAAATTTTAATGAATGCCAAATATAGTTAATTATTATGTGAAATTATTAATTACAAAAACTAAAAGAAATGAAAATATCACGTTGGGAGCAATTAAGTTTTTTTGTAAATTTCAATGTAATTTTAGAATTTAAAATCTGGCCGGGAGGAAAACCTCATGGAGAGGTGTTAACCGTCGAGTTCGGGGCATCCCATGAACAAATTCGATTTGATCAGATCACGAGCCGAGTCAAGGTCTTTAGGGGCAGAAAATTTGATCCAATTCGATTCCGTCTGAATCGTTGGATCATTCGATCACACTTTTTCCTTTTTAAAACAAAAAGTTTGTCTTACTTTTATATTTATTTTAATATGAAAAATTAGTTAATAATTATTATAAAACATAAAATTTGTTTGTTGAGTATTTGACATTATTTTCATAATTAAAATGTTTTATTTAAATGTTTTCCAGTTTAAATCAACTATATGATTAAATTTAAATATAAAAGTATAAAAAATAAGTCGGATCATCGGATCGGATCGACTCGACCTAGAATTTGCCAATCCGAACTCCCATCGGATTATGTTCGGATAAGGTGGTCGGATTCCCAAACTCTATCTCATTGAGACGAATCCTCATGAGAAAATACAAACAACCTCCTTCATCCTTTTGATATAACTGATAGACCTGCTAAGTTTGTTAATTTTCTCCACCATCGGAACCTTGATCTTTTCAAGTAATTAACTATATTTTTATATATTTATAAAAATATATAAATATTCCAATTAATCCATAAGGAATGTAATGAAGTTTAATAAATAAGGAAAGTGATCCGAACTTTTTATTTTGTTGTGTCAATGTGATAAATAAATACATTTATTGGTTATCTTTTATTATCATCGTAATATTCAAAGCTATCAAATAAATATTAGAATTCATTGTCGTCCAATTATTTTATACAATTTCAGATGATACACGTAACTATAAAGTGTTAAGAAAATTATTTTGCACACACGTGACGATGACTTTGTAAACACGTTAAAAAAAATAGAAGATTGAGTAGCGGATAACGTTTTCATCACCGAATCATTAATATGTCTTTAGTAATTGATTTTTAAAAATAATATTTAGATATTTGAGCACAAAATCTCTAAGCTACTTCTATTAAATTATAAAGCATTGAGATAAGGATTTCGTATTTTATTCTTTTTATCTCCTATTTACTTTTAAAATACAAAAATTTAGTTAATTGTTAAACATCGTATATTTTTTTATTTTAATATATCACATATTTAAGTTTACATTGCATTCCAAATAATTTATTTATTTTAAATTAATCAGTATTTCATATTGAATATTTTTTAAAACAATATTACTATTTAAAATAATATGTATAAAATTATTATTATGGATATGATATGCATAAGAATCATTGTAAATTATATTTTTTATCTTCATTCTAGTCACAAACTCTCAAGTTTGAGACATGAGTTTAGTGGAATCAAACTTTGTGCTAAATTCTGTAGACTCAAGTGAATTCAAATAGACTCGAATGAATTCACTTAAACTCGACTGAGTCTATAGAATCATCATGCAAAAGTTAAGCATTTAATTAAGATTTCATGTTAAAATTAAAATGAAAATAGCATTTAACCTTCATAATTTAACAACTAATAATACTTTATAGGATTTTTTTCCTCTAACCTTTCCTGAATTATGAATTTTTTCGCGTCTACCAAATATTTTGCGGATCTCCGTTGAATTGTCGTTTTTTTCACTTAGGTCATCTGTCAACGTCTGTTAACTTTTTTCGATATTTTTTATTTATTTTTAATATGAAATGACCAAAATGTCATCGCAAAGTTCAAACAAGTATGATTAAAATAATACATAATAGTAAATATAAAAAACTTTTTTGGTCAATGAGCATGGGGCGTCGTGCCTCCCCCACCTCGCCCCTCCCCCCTCCCCTCGTCGTGCACACAAGGAGGGTGTCGCCCCTCTTGCGACATTGTTGGTGAGGCTGGGGACAACGCCCCCACCACCATCTTGTCGGCGGGCACGGAGGAGGAATGTTGGAGCAAAGTTTTATATTCTATACAACTATATTTTGATGATACAAATTTCGAAAGATAAGAGTTATATGTTGAAAAAGTTTAAATAGAAATAAATTATTTTATGCATTAAACTTTCAATTAATAATTGTCTTTGTTCCAGTGAGATATGCATTAAAATAAATACCAAAGTTGTAGGGAATTTTATTACCTTAGCATATAATTGAATATTATCTCATTTGGATAATCGTGCAGAAAGTTATGTTCAAAATAGTATATGACGATCAACCTACCGATCGAAACAGTAAAGGCTAGTCGAAGAATCGATCGACCGATCAAGCATACCGATCAATACACAAATCGCCCAATTCAGTGTCGACACTACACTGATCGACAATCTGGTCATTGCATTGGTCAATCAACTGAGAGGCCAAATTCTAAAAAGATGAGACTATATTGATTGATGGTCCGATCGACTGAAAAAATCATGCAACACATATAAATCGATCAATCGATCCATTAAAATGGCTGACGGATCTTCGACTGAAATGAACAATAATGACTAATTTTAGTCAAATCAAAGAGCAACAACCATATATCCAAAAAGACATATAAAAGAATATCAAGGAGTTCAAAATTCAATATGCATTCAAGGAAAACTTCAAGCATCGAAGAAAAATTATTTTCTTGAAATCATCATTATATTTTCTCTTCTTTCTCTCTTCTCTTCTTGTGAGTGTGATATTGCAAAAGAGAAAGAAACACTTTTTCTTAGAAAATTGATTATGAAATCCTGCGTAGAAGAGGTTCTATCTTACTTTTCGGACTAGAAAAAAGATAAGCTTTCTAAGAGGAGAGATGTGCTTTATCTTTTGAAGCGGAGAAAAGGTAGTGTTATAAAGTATTTCTTCCTTGTCCCATTTGGAAAGGAAATGACATTTTAATGGAATCTCCGACGGTCTCGAGATCGAGAAGTAGGAACGAAAACGTAGGCTAACATATGTCCGAACCTCGTCAACAAACCATCGTGCACTTTATATTTGTCTTTCTCTCTCTCCTTCTCATATTATTATGCATGTATATGATTACTTTTGCGTTGTTTTGAATATTAACGAATCGATTTTAAGTTTCCGTGCCGATTGTCGTGAAATTGATATTTTTTAGTTTAATACAAATTCCCTCCCTCTTGGTACCTTGAAATCCTATAATTGATATCAGAGTAAGGTTGCTATTGTTTTAATTAAACATCTTAAGAATTATATCATCAAATGAATTATAAAGGTCAATCAATTAGTCGTCGTCCACTTTTTAATGCATCAATTTTTGTACGTTGGAAAATTATGATACAAGCATACATATGTTTTATTGATATTGACATGTGGCATATTGTTAAAAAATATTATTATTTATATGAAAAATTATCTTCAACATATACCGAAACAAATTTTTTTTTGCGAAACTTGATTAGAGTGCTAAAAATATTTTATATTGTGTTTTGAATCCAAGAGAGTTTAATCAAATTTCCAGTTGTCAAAATGCAAATGAGATTTGAAATAAACTCA